>PVIJ01000582.1:130232-272518 GCA_004024925.1 Scalopus aquaticus | reverse complement strand
GGGAGGGAGGGAGGGAGGAAGGAAGGAAGGAAGGAAGGGAGATCAAACCTCCTTTGGTGGAGAGCAGGTTTGGTCTCCAGGTGTGCAGGTGGGAAAGGACCAGGTGGGCCACAGCGATATGCTTCCCTGGTATAAGGGCAAGTCCTAGGTCCCGACAGCAAGGATTCCTAATATCTTCTTCACATTAGAACCTACACAAATGTTTCAAGTTAGTACTTAAGATTTTTCTAAATAGACTTCCCATACCACTTCCTCCTAGGTAGAATTAATTGCTCTCCCCTGGGTGCTTCCATTTTAGTTTACTTCTCTAAGATCACAATTTATCAAGTAAACTATAGTTACTGTGTGTGTATAAAATGCCTCACTGATTATATTTTGAGCATTTAATTAAAGGATTCTAGAAAGGGAGATGAATATCCAATTGAGGTTTTTCTGTGCCTGGTCCCTGAGTACATAAGGCAACCACTGTGTAAATGCATAGAATGGGAGTTGTCTGTATAGTCTCCCCATAACTTTACCATAATCTTTTGCAGTGCCCTTTCTGTTTTATTGCTTGTCTTCTTTGACTGGAAAATTGTTCGCATTATTTATTCAAATCTCTCTCTTATGGTTTCTCTGGTTATTCTAATCCACAAAGTCACTCCCTTTCTGAAACAGGACAGCACTAATACAGTGTGTCTTAGTAAACTAAGGTTGCTAGAAGAAATTACTACAGACTGTATGACTTAAACAGAATACATTTATTTCTCACCATTCTGGATGCTTTAGAAGTCTGAGACCAACAGATTGTGTTTATGTTGAGAGACTCTACCTGGTGTGCAGACTTCTACCCGCTGGGTGACCTCAACAGGTATCTCTCCTTCTTCTTATAAGATGACTGTCCCATGATGAGGCTCCACCCTCAAGACTTCAATTAAACCTAATTACCTCCCCAGGGCCCCACCTCTAACCATCATTGTGCTGAGGGTTTAGTGCTTCAACATAAGAATGTTAGGAACATACATTCAATCAGTAATACCACATAATACGTAATTTAGCATAATATAGCTGATAGTTAGAGGTCAGAAGAGATTTTTCCTCCCTCCCTTGACATAAGTAACTGGCCAGTGACATGCAAACAAGAAGGCATATAAAAATGGGCAGGATTGGGGCCTCCTTGGTGGCGCAGCAGTTAAGCGCTGCACTGTGGAGCTGTCGACATCGTGAGTTCAAGGCCTGGCCTGGGAACTTCCCACATGGTGCAGCAGACCTCTCCTGCCTCACCTGCTTCTCCCCTCAGCAGTGTGTTTCCGTCCATCTGCCTGCTCTGCTCCCCACTCTGTCTCTGGTGAACCCTCTCACTGCCCCACACCTCTGGCCTGCACCCCAGCTTGTACGCATAAATAAATCAATCTTTTTTTTTTTAATGGACAGGATTTATGCTACTCATTAGCTGTATTATCTTATTTGCTTTAGTCCAATTCCTATTTTTTTCCGCCTTCAAATATCTTTTTTGCTCATTTTATTGAAGGCTGAAGACATGTAACCAGAGTAATGCTTTATTTTCATCTATAGATCAGTTTCAACATTGTGTTTATTGTTCTACATTTGTAGTTACACGCATATATGATTCTAGTAGAGACATGAATGAGCACTTTATGAAAATTATTAAAATATTCTGAAGAACTCATCTGTTGATAGAAGGAGCAATTTAAGCAGATATTCTTTTTCAGAATGAATTCTAAAATGGCACAAAGCAAAAAACCATGATCATGTCATCTCCATAATATGTAACTGAATATGTAATTTCTAGCTGAAAAATCAGCTTTTCAACCCCTGACTCCAAGTCTTGAGTAATACATAATGGACCATGAGAACACAGTCCTCTGCCCCTGTCAAGATGCCATAACCATGCGCAAAAGAACCAAGCCTGAACTCAGGTTTTAGCAGGTAAATAGAAAAAGCAATCTGTTTTAACAGGCTAAAAAACAATCATAATCTTTATGTGCTTTTCTCAACTTTAGTGCACTTTCATCTATAACAGGCTGGAAATTTCAGTGGAAAGGGTATATTTTATGAAGTAGAAAATTTATTTTTTATTTTCCCAGAATGCTCTTTCTATTACTAACCTGTGATGTTATTAAACCCCAATGTGATATATTTTTTGCAGCAGTGCCTATGAAAAGCACAATTCTTCAGAAATTTCCTTAAGACCAGCTCATGAGCTGCTTCCTGGCTTACTCCTGTGCAGACAGCCTGGCCCCGCTGTTGTCCTGGAGGGGCTCATCCCCCACCATCGAGGAGAAAAATCAGACTTGCAATTTCAGGGTACCGAGGAGAGAATTCCTCTTTTTCAAGAGCTTGAAAACCTAAATGTTATTTACACACTTGTGAATTAGGCTAGTTTACTAGCCCCAGATAAGTTCTTAAAGATTTTTTTTAATTAGGACTGTAGTTACCTATAAACAGTTTATGGATAGGCTGGAGAAAGAATAGTGATGGGGAAGGCATTCCAATATGGATATGAGAAATAAGGAATATATGCACTTTGACTCTTAAAATAAGAATTGGACTGGCATCGATTGCGGTCATTGTTTCACACATTTCCAAACTCATTAAGCAGTATGCATTAAATATGTACAGCTTCTAAGACGTCAGTTACAGCTCAATAAGAGATCTCAAAAAAAATAATAAAAATAAGAGGGGGCCTCCCTCATGGCACAACGGGTTAATCGCAGGACTATGAAGCTATCCAGAGCCACTGCATCTTGAGTTCGATCCCCGGCCAGGGAGCGCAGCAGACCTCTACTGTCTTACCCTCTGCTGCCCTCAGCAGTGAATTTCAGTCAATCCGCTTGTTCTCCTCCCTGCTCTGTCTTTGGTGAATCCTCTCACACACATACCCACCCCACACACAAACACACACCTCTGGTCTACAACCCAGCTCTTGTATGCATAAATAAATAAATCTTAAAAAAAAAAAGAGCAAAAGAAAATACAAGGCAAGATATTCTCATCCATGTCTCCGTCTCTTTCCAGTGTTGCCTTCCATGCCTCCCAAGTCTACAAGTCCAAGGCTGAGAAGCAAGTACGACTTCTTCAGCTGTGTATGTCGCTCCGCTCCATGTGCCTCCTCCAGGTCTTCTTCCCATTTCTGGCATCTTCCTTCACTTTCTTCCAAGTTCCTTCAGGCTTCCCCTCCCTGCCCAGTTCCACCCTTAGGGTGGGGCAGGGAACCTGAAACTTCCCTTTTCCTTGGGGATTACTTTGTTACAACTTGACCCAGCCACAATTAGGACTGGAGGGCTGAGGGTGGGGGTGCTTTTCCCTGCCCACCCCCTACAATGATTTCCATAATGACAGCTTGTCTGGACACTACCTACCCCTCCTCCCTCAGCACCTCATCCCCTTATCTGTAGAATTTGGGCAACCTCACCATCCACTAGTTCCCTTATCCCAGCCCACTGCTCAGGAAGCTTTGCCTTCATCAAAGTCTTCATTTGCACAATTTGGGAAAAAGTGTTCCTAGTTGGAATTTTGACTTTCATTTCATGTCTATGTATTTTAGATAGTCTTTGTAATAAAGAAGATGAATGCACTTTCTTCTTTTTTGTTAAAATTTATCTTGTGTTTCTTTTCATCTTCACATTTCCTCAGGTACTGACACAACTATAAGTGCCTATCTACATTGTAGTTGTGTGTGTGTGTTTGCCATCAAGACAAATTTTAATTTTAACTACCTACGTTTTAGAAACATTAAAGCAACAAACACTATTTTAAACAAAGCTGATTTTAAAAATTACAAAACAAAACCCAGTGGCTGCAAAATATCTACTCCCCCAAATTAATCTATGAAATTTGGACTATTCTAATAAAAATGTCACAATGTTTTAATGAACTGTTCTGGATAGGTTTTTTTCAATATATTGTCAATAACATTTATTCAGTTAAATGGTAAGTTACTTGTACAGATTTCTATTAACAGCCTATAGCACACTGAAATGGGTCTTTTTTGTTTTAAACATATCATTTCAAACTTCGGTGATGTCAAATAAAAGTGGACTTTTTATTTATCAAAATATTTATGCTATCTCCTTCTGGAAGGTCCAATGACATGAAAATAATCAATTCATAAGAATTAAATGAAACTTTATATGCAAAATATAATCTTAAATTTATAATGTTACCCCAAATTTCAATAAGATCAATTGTATCAATTAAATAACAGTAACTAAAAAAGAAAGATAAATGAAAATCACTTTAAAGGGAGAAGCACAGGCAAATGTTTTGTGTGGTTGTAGTTGTTCAGGGTTCAGCTGCTATGGAAGTTGAGGCAAACTTGCAGGGGGACCTGGATCCCTGAGCCCCCACAGCAAACCCTCCCCTTCCAGTTTTCGTGGACTAGTGGTGCAGTATCAAAAGTACAAAAACGATGGGGAAAGGCTTGAACTTGAACTGGAAATTAACCAGCATTTGCCTATTGTGATCATTTTCTTTCTTTTTTTTTAAGATTTATTTTTATTTATTTGAGTATATAAGAACTGGGGTGTAGGCCAGAGGTGTAGGGGTGGGGTGAAAGGATTCACCAGAGGCAGAGTAGGGAGCAGCGGAACAGGGGGATCTACTAAAATACATTGCTGACGGGAGCAGGAAGCAAGACAGAAGAGGTCTGCTGCAGTGGCTGGCAATATCTTGATAGCGCTGAGACTTTAACCCCTGCACCACCAGGGAGGCCCCCTATGATCATTTTCTTTGTTTAGCTTGTTGAGCTTCCTCTCAGTCAACAAAGTTGCCTTCCCACTTAACATGGCCCTCTTTTATAAACCTTCATTTGATTGAAGGAAGTGGATCTCCAATTCTATGTCTATGTCTTCAACCTTCCATCTTTCTGTAGAGGTTGCATATCTGATATGTGGAATTCATCTTTCCACATATGTTGGGTAGTTTGCTCTCTATTTCTCAGCTGTGTATTTCTTCCTTGACTTTTTTTTTTCTTAAGTGCATGAATGTTCTTCATAAAACTCAGAGTATTTGAAGCTTCAGCTGGAACATCTGAATCTAGCTTTCAAGCTGGACGCTTTCAGACTGTTAAGATTCTCCTCAGTTTGAGAACTTTTTATTTGTCCCCACAACTCTTTATTCACTGATTTTCTTCACACAACTTTATTTTGAACATGTCTTATTTTTTTCTCCTCAGAGCTTTTCAGTGACACATTTAAGTTAACATCATTAATGAGACTGACTTGTGACCCATAAACTGAATGGTCACCATTATCTGGTCCCCTCTTTTTCTCTACTTCCACATTCCCATCATCCATATGATCTTTAATGAGGACAACATATGGTTTTAATCATGGCTCCAGCGAGATATTTTAATTGGCTCACTTATCATTCACGACCTATTTCATTCATGCACTCAAGTGTTCCAGACAAATCTACTTGCTGCTTAATTTCCTGTACTCTTTGTTTCCTTCCTGCTGTTTCTTGGTCAAGCAGTTCTAAACTTTGCTGAAGATTTTCTTTCAAACCTTCCATTCTTTCTTTCTGAAGTTGTTCTACATTATTTTATGTTTTTAAAATGTGTTTAGAGACCAAAATAGGGGAGAAAATAGCACAAGGGACTATGGTGATGGTTCACGAGTGAATTGGTGATGGGAACCTACGGGGGGGATACACAATAATGTAAAGGATATAAATTAAATATTTAAAAGGAAAAAAATTGAAAACCTGATGAGCCAAAATCCAAAAAAATAAAATAAAATGTGTTTAGTAACAGTCAGTTGGGGAAGCTTTGGGGGGTCATTTTTCTGTCCTTTTCCAATAATATTTTATGTGTCCTCAAGTGAAGACTTGTTCAACTTTTAACTGAGTGACAAGCACAGTGTAACTCGGAAGCCTTGCCTCTACCACAGGCATCATGAGTGTTTCAATGACTTGTCTCATAACCCCATTCTTCTTACTGCCTTTCCACAGAATTCATCAGGAAAGAACATTTTTTGTTTTGCTAAATCTTTTTTTCCTTAATATTTGTCAGCTCTTTATTTTCAAAACATTATAGCTGCTTTTACCAAGATCTCCCAGGAGAACCCAAGGAGACCTGGAGGTTGTATAAGAATTCACAGGTCACAGCAGAACAAGGCTGCTCCAGGACTGGCTGAAAAGAAATCTCAGCGGCAGGATGCTTCCGGTGACTCTGAAGGGCTCTGCAGCTTCTCCCCAACTGCCACAAGGGACCACATGAAACCTGTAGAATTTTCCATCTATAGCACATAAATGCGTGGCAAGCAGCGCTGACCAGTGACCAGTATCATCCAGTGCCTGTCAGCCAGTGGAAGAGCTGAAAGAAAATCTTCAGCAAATTTCAGAACTGTTTGACCAAGACACAGCAGGAGGGAAGCAAAGAGTACAGATTTCTATCTTCACTTAAAAGCAAGAAATTTGCATTAAATGTCTTACAATGATCATGTCCACCAGTGTTGACCAATGTTGGTCTGAGGAAGGGGTAGGCAAATCAGCTTCTCGAACATCACTCCCTAGTTTTGCTCAGCTCACTGTATGAATAAAACATGGTATTAATACAATAGAGTGGAGGAAGTGGGATCTTGGGTCACTCTAGACCCCACCTTTCCCAGAGCAGAGCTGGGAGGTAGAGACGATGCCATGTCACACCCCCTTTTCTGCACACAAGTCTGTCTGTCAGGGCACATCCCCGGAAGAGGCCCCTTTTCTTCATTTACATTTCTTCTGGTCCTAACTAGAAGGCATCAGGGATCTCTCTTCTGAAAACTCCCTTACTCCTGGTGCTTGGTCAGTGCAGTCAGGCAGAGACAAAGAATTGAAAAATCTCCCCCAATATATAACGCAGACCTAGATTTCCATCATAGGAACTCAAGAGAAATCAATTGGAAATGACAGAGTCTTAGAATTTCATAGAATTTCTGTGAAGCCAGTATGTCCCCACTCAGTTTAAGTGTTCCTGAAAGGAGCTGACTCCTCCAAAGGAGAAACAGTGACCTGTCACCTGCCCTCACATAGCCCTGCCTTCTACAACACATACCTCTCCAGGTCCACTGAGACAGTCTCCAGGCTGCTTACTCATCTGCAGAAGTGTGCCTCTGTCCTCAATGGCATTTTCTGTTTTCTATTTTTCATTTCTAAAATAATGGTATACTTTCAATGTTCTCTCATTTTTTGACTCAAAATTTTTCTTTCCAAATCTGAGAAACAGTTCATCCAGTTCCTGGCTATCAAATACCAACTACGGAAGCATTATATTGTAAATTGTCCTGCTAACAATAACAAAAACCACTTTATTTTAATGAAGCATTAATGTAGCCTCAGCATATTATTTGGTTTCTATCTTCATTGAAAGCAATCAATGGCGCATTAAATGTCTTAACAATGATCATGATATTTCAGAAATACTGACAAGTAGTTATTCCATAGCAACCACAGAAATGCTTTTACTACACAAATTTATCAGTACAAAGTCACTAATATTTGTCAGACCTTCCCATTTTTAATATACCAATAGGGTGAGGAAACAAAAGGTCTACATTTGTTTATCATAAATGTTCCCTTTCCATGACCAATAGAGAAATGAAACGTTTTAATTTGAAAATGTCCAGAGTATGCATCAAATAGATATAATTATATAAAGGACAAGCAGAGCTTCAGTAAGTATTTCATTTAGGTAAAGACTACTCTGGTAAAATCATAAGTGATAAAAATAACAACTTAAGAGGAAAAAAAACTCTCAGAAAATACTGGAAGGGAGGAGGGAGGAAGGTAGAGGGAGGGAGGAGTAATTTCAACCTACAGTGCCTGCTGCACACTTGCTAGAAAATAACATAACTAGGTTGGAAATAAAAAGTTATTGAATACACTGGTCAACAGTGAGATCATTACTGACTTAAAAAGGCCCTAATCTGTAGTATCTTCATGTGCTGAACATGAATATAACCCTGAAAATTTTTTATTAGCTCTCGCTTTGAAGATATTTCATATAATTCATTTCATGTTTCACCGTGTAAATGTATCCAGTAGGACTGCAACAACATCCGAAATCAGCCTAGAAGGATGGAATATTGCATCACATTGCATAATGCCATCATGCACACATCATCCAGACTTGATTGCATCATTTTCTAATGCAATGCAATACTACTGCCAGGCAGCTGCTGAAGTAAGTTGACATCAGTAGTGCACTATAAAAGCCCTGTCGGAAAAGTTGAGCATTGAAAATATTTCAGCCTTTGTGCGAGACAGTTTAAGCTACTGTTCCATAGAACTGTTATTATTTTACCCATTTAGGCACAATACAGAACAGTCATGCCTCGAAAGTGCGTTAATAGCATGGACAATTTCTGTTCTATTTGTGGGGAAGTGACATTTGCCAACCAGAAGAAAAGTATCACTTCTCAAGTGAAGAAGGCTTATCATCTTTACTTCGGATGCAAGGTTGGTGACCAAGACAAGCCTTGGGCCCCACATGCTGTGCTACATGGACAACACAGCTTTCACAGTGGTTACATGGCAAAAGACCATCAATGCCATTTGCAGTCCACATGGTGTGGAGAGAGCCAAGCAACCACATAAAAGTCTGTTCCTTCTGCTTGGTTCCTTCTCTTTCCAGCGGAATAACAAAGCAAAAGAAGTTGAGAAGAGTCTACCCAAACATTCCATCTGCACTGAGACCAGTTCCACATGGTGAGGGACTTCCTATTCCAGAACCTCCAGCAGAATATTCTCTTAATTCATCTGATGAGGACAAGGGTGAGCTGACCTGTTCTCCTGTTCCATCAGCATGCAGTGATCCAGATTTTCACTGTGGTGCATCATCAACCCCACACAGACTAACACAGGAAGAACTCAATGACCTGGTTCATGATTTAGACTTATCCAAGAACAAGGTAGAATTGCTAGGATCAAGACTCAACAATGGAATCTTCTAGAAGATGTCACAATTACTTTCTATCAAAAGCACCACCAGCAATTGGAGCCTTTCTTCAGAAAAGGAAAGTATTCTGGTATCCTGTTCCGATACTGAGGGCCTCACGAATGCCTTAGAAATCACTCATGACCCACAAGAATGGAGACTATTTCTAGACTCTTCGAAACTGAGTCTTAAGGCTGTGCTTTTGCACAATGGAAACCATCTTCCATCTATTCTATTCCTGAACAGCCGTACAAGAGACAAGCGAAGAAATCTAAGAAGTTGTCTATGACTTGATTTTTCACAGGTATTAACCATAGGCCTATTACTATTGGCATGCATTTTATGATATAAACATCAATTTATTGCAGATTACAAAAAAAACTAGAGCCAAAATTAGAATTTGACTGTCATATTCATGTTGAGCACATACAAATTGATAGGAAATGACTAATTTTGTTTCAGAAACATGACTTTTGTAAAAATTTGTTGACCAGTCATATAAGACTTTTAGTATCAGAAAAATGTAGCCTAAATTCTTCAAATCCTTTTTCTTTAATATAGTGGCTATTGTATTACTGTTTGTCTTTTTGGATTTTATAATATTTGATCACAACAATCTGAAGACTTTTACTTTTGATTTATATACTCTAATATTCAATTTTCATTGATGACAGTAACTATAAATCTCCTTTAAAACAGATCATGACAAAAACACGACAACTGAGGAAATTTAAATGCATTAAAGTCGAGAGAGATTTTCTCCTTGAAATGTCTCAAAGTAGATATTTAAGATGGGACATTTATAAGGTGTGGGGCATGGCTCTGAGTAATTTAAGACAAGCTTTTCAAAGTAGGAAACTGATTGGATTTGGGAAAATTCACCAGATAGTGGTTTAAGACTCAGTGAGCATGGCTAGTCAAAAGTCCTGGGGGAGATTTGATGAGTAATCTATTACCATAAAAAGACAGCTCTTTTTCCAGATGAACAAACTGTGGTTGAATAATTTGATTAACAAAATTTCCTGAAGTAGTAGCATGATTCACCAGCTTCTACGTCATATCCCTACATAAGACTGCCATAGCAAGTTGCTAGGTTAACAGGTGATTCTAATTCTCCTGCACTTTAGATGATTGAGAACCCTCAAGCTAAAACTAATCTTTAAGGGCGTCCCTGGTGGCCTTCGAAGTTAAGTCTCAGTACTATCACCCCTATGGGCTGAGTCTGATCACCAGCCAGGGAGCTGACCCACTTGGCGCAGCAAACCTCTCCAGGCTCGCCTGCTGCTCCCCTCAGCAGTGGATTTCAATAGATCCGTTGGGCGGGGGGGAGGAGAGAACATCTGCAACAAACCCCACAGATAGGTTTATGGACCCCACTTCAGATCAAAGAGATCAAGACATTAGGGGCTAATAATCCCTAATGCCATCACCATAGAAGAGAGGATTGCTGGGAACTGAGGGGTGGAGTTAAGCAGCCAGGTCTGGTCTATAACCAGACATGTTGACGTTGGGGGTCTCTCAGCTTCGTGCCATTGGGGGTTCTTCGGATCAGGTAGGACGTATTTGCAGATTTATCTCTCTCTCTCTCTCTCTCTCTCTCTCTCTCTCTCTCTCTCTCTCTCTTCTCTTTTGTCCCTGAGTTATTCATTTTTTATTTCCCTTCCTTTCGTAAATAAACCTTTTATTAACATTCTTGTGAGTGCCTGCAATTGACCTTATTATAAGTCCTTTTTAAGCACAGGGTGAGAACACATAGTCAGGCACCCCCATTGTATATTGGGGTTGCCCTGTTAACAGATCTGCCTGTTCTGTTCCCCACTCTGTCTCTGGTGAATCCTCTCAACCCCCACACCTCTGACCTAGACCTCAGTTCTTCTACACAAAAATTAAAAAAAAAAAATACTCTTCAAACCTCAGTTGTCCTTTCATCCTTGACAATTTGTTCAATTTTCAGTTATTTCCAACTTTATGAGTCAGCTTTCCCATGGCACATTTGAATTCTTTGAGCGATAAACTCAGAAAATAAATTTGGTGAATAGTAACATGTAAACTTTTTATAAACAACAGTTTGGATTTTTTTTAAATTGTTTGCAGCATATTTGTTTACGGTATTGTCATTACTGAAAGCTACAATGAACATTCATAGATAGACTTCTTGTATACACACATGTCTAGTTATTTAGAATGCTTGCATGAAATTTTATAATTGGTTATTTAATTTATTTCATCTAATTTCTGTCTTCTAAAAACAAATGTGCCAGTGGCTATTTAATGAGTAAATCCATGTGTTTTTTAGATCCCAACAGGGGTTAGCTAAAGCTGGTGCATGTATCTGACTTCTCATATGCTCCTTCTGAAAAAAAATGCTATATCCTCCCCTTCAATTCAAGTAATCTTCCTTTTGGATGTATGCCACTTGAAAAAAAAAAAGGTGAGTAAAACAGAACACAGTTGATGAAGGCAGAATGTGATGCAGTTACCAATTTGGAAAGCATTGGGTGAAATCTAATTATAAAATGTACAATCAGAGCTGGAGCCAAGAAAAGAAAATCATTTCCATTTCTCTGTCTGCCCAGTAAGTTTGTGATTGTGACATTCCTGCATACTTAATGCAGCAGCCTATTCACCACAGACTGAGAGCAGCCGCAGTATCAATCGTTACAAAGGCCTAAATAAATATGTCAAGAAACCCTTCATGTTAAGAACATGAAGCAAAGATGCACCACAGTTATCCTACATCCTAATTCATTGTCAAACTTAACCCTTTGCACTCCGCTGTCCCCTCTCAGGGGACATCGGAATTCTAGCATATCACTCGGATGTCCCCTCTCAGAGGATATTGCAGTTTATTAGTGATTACGGGGGATTGAGTTATTTCAACGCAACTTTTTGAGACATGCATATTTCCCTGAAGTTTTATCTTGAAATGGCACAAGAAATTAAATCAAAATTTTCGTGTATCGAGAACGCGTCCATCCACAGCTTCTGCGGACAATAGATCAAACAATGAACTACATATTCCCGATGTGGGACAAAGAAAACGGGACTGCATTGTGTGTTCTAACAGGAAAACACCTGGTGGCAGGCGTCAAACCACTTATTACTGTCAAACATGCACTAATCAGCCTGCAATGCATATTGGGGAGTGTTACATAACTTATCATACTGTACAAAATTATAAACAACAAAATATTGTTTTTTGCAAATATACATTCCTCGAGGTCACCCAATTCATATAAGTCCAATATCATTATAATACGTTACTTGGTTCCAAAATTATACTAAATAATAGGAGGGTCTGTAAATGCACATTTCCGCCGCATAGTAGCGTCGAGTAGCTGGTAGCCAATGTCCAGAATGGTTCGGAGTGCAAAGGGCTAAACCAAATATCTACTGTCTGTGTACTGGCCTTGTTTGTAATGCATCGGTAGGTTAATATTCTTATGGATTAAAAAAACAAAATAATTTGCAGTGAAAATTTGGGTGAAGTCTACTTTTTTCTTAAACCCTAAAGTGTGGAATAGGCTCTACTGGAGTTGTTCAAACTGTCTATATTCCTTGTAAAACCCCAAAAAGCAGACTTGCTTATTCTTAGGGCACAGATTTCTGAGAGTGAAGGTGGATCATTTTCTTCTCATATCACATTTCTGTGTTCTTGTTCCTTTTAACTCATGACCACCCCAAATGCCTTAACACATAAAATTTATGCTACCTCCAGAAGGTAGGGGAATCTCACTCATAGGATATTTTAAACATTCTAACTTTGTCCTTTTGAGTTATAGATCTCCATTTTCACGTACTCTAACTACCGAAATATCACTCATTTTGGATGACAGGATACTTAGGCTGGGGTAAGTTATATTATCCTAACTAGAGAATTTCTATCTAAAGGCATATTTTCTCAGTATGCCTTCTTGTTTGTTTACTCATCCTCTCTTTTGTGCTTATCCCATATGAATAAACTGTATTTTTAAGGGAAATTCATCTGTAGGCCTTTCAAGACCCTTTCATGGCTTATTTCTTCCTTGCATCATTTACAGATATGTCCTTCATGTTTAATCCCAGGATTCTCAAAGTACAGTGATGGCTAATTTTATGCGTTAGTCTGGGCTATGGTGCCAGTTTTTGGTCAAATACCAGTCTTGATAGATAGCAATATCAGAAGGTAAATTTTGGATGTGATTAACATTTAAATCAGCATGCTTTGAATGAACATAATATTCTTCATAGTGTGGTGGGTCTCATCAATCCATTGAAAACTTAAAAGCAGTGAGATTTCCTAAAGAAGGAATTGTCCTCAAGACTACAAAATATAAATTGTCTGAATTTCTAGCCATCTGCCCTGAGGAATTTGGATTTAGGACTAAAAGTTCAGCTTTAACAGAATTTCCAACATGCCTATCTCACAGATTCTGGGCATAAACTCCCTTAACAATTTCCAATCTGGGTCTCCCTGGTGGCGCAAGGGGTTAAGTCGCAGCACTATGATGAAGCTAGCAGCAGCCCTGCACATGAGTTCAATCCCCAGGGAGGGAGCTAATCCACATAGCGCAGCAGACCTCTCCTGCCTTGCCCGCTGCTCCCCTCAGCAGTGTATTTCAGTCAATCTGCCTGTTCACCTCCCCACTCTGTCTCTGTTTAGTCCTCTCACCATCCCTACACCTTTGGCCTACACCTCAGCTCTTGTCTACATAAATAAATAAATAAATCTTTTTTAAAATTTCAAATCTTTATCAATCATCTCCCTATCATCTATCGCTATCTATCTATCTATCTATCTATCTATCTATCTATCATCTATATCTGAATCTATCACCAATACCAATCCCAAAGTGTGGATTTGGGGTCTTCCAGGTGAAAGAATTCACCAGCTTAATGAGTAAAAAGGCAAGGTTTATTACAAACTTTCCTTCGAGTCAGTTTTGAAAGAGGAAATTTTTAGCGTGGTTCCCAGAGTGGAATTATATGAAAATACATGTACTTGAAGGGATCTACCAATGTGCGGTAAAGGGAGCAATATCATAGCGTATTTTGGGCCCGGCCAGCCTAAGACGTGCAGAGAAGAGCGGAACGTTCTGCTCATGCTCCGTGTCTCACTGACATCTGCAGTCTCTCCCCGTGCTGTGCGCGCTGGCCTGCTGATGACGCAGCAGTCACTTTACATACAGGAAAATTCTGAAGTACCCCTCACCTCCTCTGGGAAAATTCTGAAGCATCACTCAAGATATGACACCATTTTTCTGAGTATGGTGCCTTTGGTTAGTCTGGTGGGCCAAGCTGTTTAAATGAGAAGCTAGGCACGGCCTGCCAGTCGCAGTTTGGTCCATCTGTTCAAGCAGGATGTTGGGCAACTCATATCCTACCAACTCGCCATTTCCTTCAGCGAGGCTGTCTCACATATTCTGTGTGGTCTGTGAAAAATGGCAAATATGGGGCACATGTACTTTGATCTGTGGATGTGTATAAAAAGATGACAGCTAGCTAGCTAGAAGCCTGCTGTAAGAAGAAACAACAAAAATTTAATTCTATTATTTGTGAATTAAGCTAATTAGTACATATGCATAGTATAGCTTTTAAAAAGTATAAGAAATAGGGCCTCCCTGGTGGCGCAGTGGTTGAGCGCTGTGCTGTGGAGCCGTTGGCAGCACGTGATGTGAGTTTGATGCCCAGCCGGGGAGAGTCCCATATGGTGCGGCAGACCTCTCCTGCCTCGCCCGCTGCCCCCCTCAGCAGTGTATTTCTGATCTGCCTGTTCTGCTTCCCGCTCTGTCTCTGGTGAGCCCTCTCACTGCCCCACGCCTCTGGCCTGTACCCCAACTTGTATGTAAAAATAAATATTAAAAAAAAATGTTTAAAAAAAAAGTGTAAGAAAATATAAACTAAAATACACAAAAAAATATTCCTCCATTTTTCAAACTTCCTGATCTCTATCCCCTTCCCAGTTTAGCTGGTATCAGTTGTCTATGGATCTTTTCAAAGAAGGTCACAGTATACATAATCATAAAGAAGCTCATGTTCCCATATAATATGTTATACAGGCTATTTTGCTTCTTGCTTTTTCCTGCCAATAGTTCATGAATATGTTTCCATATAAGTATGTCTAGAACTATCTTACTCTTTTTCATGATTTATTACCATAATTTTAACTATTTCCTATTGAAATTCTTTTTAAATATTTCTAATTCATTGTTATGTCAAGCAATGCTGAAATCAAATCATTCCAAATACTCTTTTTCTTTTTTGTAGTGAAAGTAATAACTTAGATTTAAAATGTAATCCTAAATGTGGAATTTCTGGGTCAAAGATTTGTATATATGTGAAATAATGCTATGCATATATTTACATGGCAAATATTTTTATATTATTTATGCATTCTGGTGCTATTTTGATATGTAAATTACTGTTTGGGGTTTGAGGTGCTATATCAATACAGAAAGAATTTTATCCCAGTCAAGCAACTAGTTTGGAAATTCATGATTCCTGATATTGTCATAATTTGCTACTATGAAGTAAATCATTGAAAAACCTTAAAAATAATAAATGTACTATTGGGGGCCTCTCCAGTGGCGCAAGGGGATAAGTCTCAGCACTATGAAGCTATTGGCAGTCACTGCAGCAGGAGTTCAATTCCCAGCCAGGGAGCTGACCCATATGGTGCAGCAGACCTCTCCTGCCTTTCCCACTGCTCTGCTCAGCAGTATATTTCAGTCAATCTGCCTGTTCTGCTCCCCACTCTGTCTCTGGTGAACCCTCTCACCCCCTGCATCTCTAGCCTACACCTCAGCTCTTGTATGCATAAACAAAGAAATCTTTAAAAATAAACATTATAAATGTACTACTTGGGATAAGAGTTTAACCATCACCTACAAGAGATGATTAGAAGTAGTACTGTAGCAACAGCCATATTATTATAAAGATCAGGGTCATAATTAGGGACACAAACATATAACTTGTGTTCATGTCAGAAGGGTAAAATTCTTAGTATTAGTGAAAAGACTTCAAAGCATTAAATAAATCTTACATGAGGTATCAAAAAAAAGTTGCTTTTTGTAAGAATAGATTCATTTTTGTGTTTTATTTCCAAAAATCCCTAAGAGGAGGTAGATGGGTGTTAGTTTTGATTTTGTTTTAGTGCTAACCATTCTCCCATTTCTCTTTCCCTATCTTTTCTGGATAACCAGAACCTCTATCAATCTGTCTCTAGGAAGTTTGGTTTTATTTTTTTTCAGTTAGGAGGGAAGAAAGAAAAAGGAGGTGGGGGGAGGAGGGAGAAAGAGATGAGAGAGAGACAGAGAGAGACAGAGAGAGACAGAGAGTGAGAGAGAAAGAGAGAGAGAGAGAGAGAGAGAGAGAGAGAGAATCATTATGTGATGACTTGTATTGACAGAGACTAAATGCCTGAGAGCAACCTGCAAAGCTGATTAACTGGCCACTCACTCTGCAGTCTCATCCAGAACTACTTTCTCTCCATTCCAAATCTCATTCCAAGTAACCCCTCCTGTTATTTTTGTTAAAAAATTTTCTCATCTGAATAAAATAAATGACAAAACTAACAAACATTTTCAGAATCAACTCCTTTGAAGTTCTGGATATCAACAAAATGCTTACAACAAGCTGGGGAGTATTTTTTCAGCAATAATAAGTGATTTGTGGGTTGCACCCCACACCATGGTACTGTGGTGGTCTTGCAAATAAACAGTCCATAAACATGGTGACTTGGTAACCACTGCAGAGAATTTTCATTATATAACTTGCCTGTTTATTCCCTGAATGTCTTTATATAACCATTGGAAAGAAATGCCAAAGGGCATTTGATTTTAATTATAAATATTTTCTTTTCTCTTATCTCATTTAAGATGGAACTGAATAGAGAAATAATTAAAAGCCTGTGTTGGTGGACACCGTGTATAAAAATGGGGTTTGCCTGGCAATTACAGAACAAAGGAAGGGAAGGAAACAATTTGTATAAACACCAAATATGGATATGTAATGAAACTAAGTTGGTATTACTTCTAACTTAATAGTCATATAGTTAACTGGATTCCTAGAGCAACCACTAAAAACAAAAATAAATCAGAAAAAGAGTATATTGAAATATTACTTAATAGCAAATAATTCAATTAAAATTAGGCATCTTATTTGAATAAATATTTCTCTAGAAAAAAATAAATCTTTGCACACAATACAACTGATAAAGGACTGATAACTAAAACTACAAGGAGCTCACACAACTCAACAAAAACAAAGTCAACAATCCAGTCAAAAAATGGGCAGAAGAGATAAATAGACACTTCTCCAAAGAAGAAAAGTAAATGGCCAACAACCATATGAAAAAATGCTCAACATCACTTATAATCAGGGAAATGCAAATCAAAACCACAATGAGATACCACCTGACACCAGTAAGAATGGCACACATTAAAAAAAACAGGCAACAACAAATGCTGGTGAGGATGTGGAGAAAAAGGAACTCTCCTACACTGCTGGTAGAAATGCAAACCGGTCCAACCACTATGGAAAGCTGTATGGCGTTTCCTCAAATTAATAAATGTGAAGCTACCATACAACCCAGCAATACCTCTTTTGGAAATCTACCCAAAGGACACAAAAACACTAATCCAAAAGGATACATGCACCCATATATTTACTGCAGCACTATTTACAATAGAGAAGGTATGGAAACAACCCAGATGCCCAAAAATAGATGACTGGATCAAGATGTGGTACATATACACAATGGAATACTATTCAGCATTCAAAAAAGATAAGCACATGCAATTCGCACCAACATCGATGGAACTAAAAGGGATCATGCTAAGCGCAATAAGCCAAAAGGAGAAAGAAAAATATTGAACGGTCTCACTTGTAACAGGAATATAGGGGAACCAAATACAAGAGTGACAATCAGCTAGAGATAGGGGAGGACTGGGGCTCAGAACGGGGGAGAGGGGAGCACAAGGGACGATGGTGATGGTACACGGGTGAATTGGTGATGGGAAACCTACAGGGAATATACAGTAATGTAAAAGACACAAATAAAAATAACAAAAAAGAAAAGAAAGAAAAAATATACAATGATTAATAAAGACATGAGATAGTAAAGATCAAGAATCATTAAGGAAATACAAATCAAAATGACAAACAAATTAATACTTCACCCTACTAGGATGACTACAATGAAAAGGGCTGTCAATCACAGGTGACAGAGCGGATATGGAGAAATTGTAGCCATTATACAATGGCAGTGGCAATGTAAAATGGTACAGCCATTTTGTGGAACAGTTTGGTAGTTCCTCAAAAAAAAATAAGTATAGGGACACCCACCAATCCCACTCCTAGAATTGAAAACATGTTTTTGCACAAAATTTTTACACAATTGTTCACAGCACAATTATTTATATTAACAAAAAAAAAAAATTTGAGCAACCCAAATAAGTTTTTCCATTTTCATAAAATGTACATTTGCTTTCACTTTATAAAATTTCCTATTTTTCGTTAACACATTATAATTTGGTCAAAACTATCAGAGGAAATTAAAACTGCCAGGTTCTGGGCCTCCCTGGTGGTGCAGCAGTTAAGCACTGCACTGTGGAGCTGTCGGCAGCAGCAACGCGAGTTCGATGCCCAGCCAGGGAGATTCCCATATGGCGCTGCAGACCTCTCCTGCCTCGCCCGCTGCTCCCCTCAGCAGTGTATTTCTGATCTGCCTGTTCTGTTCCCTGATGTCTCTGGTGAGCCCTCTCGCCGCCCCACGCCTCTGGCCTGTACCCCAGCTAGTATAAATAAATAAATCTTTAAAAAAAAAAACAAAAACTGCCAGGTTCTGTATGGTCACAGTATAGACTGAAAATATCGGTAAACTCATAAGCTAGTCATATTAATCAGTAATATAATGTAGTTTTCATATAGTAAAGAAAATACAGTCTCCCTTCT
Organism: Scalopus aquaticus; assembly: GCA_004024925.1. Lineage (NCBI taxonomy): Eukaryota > Metazoa > Chordata > Mammalia > Eulipotyphla > Talpidae > Scalopus > Scalopus aquaticus. The sequence continues at coordinate 253,668 of PVIJ01000582.1, read as the reverse complement.
CACAGCATTTGGAATCTACTAGTGAATCTAGACTATATGTACATCAAAAATGAGGCTTTGACATCATCAGTAATGTATCCCATTGATAGAGTGTACACCTCTAGCATAAAATAAGGAGAAAGGCATTTTACCCTGTGACCTTCCCCCACAAAATACAGAGCCCTGGATATAAACATCCAGTTCCCTCTGTGGGGCATCCTATAAAATACCTGGCCAGTAATCCTCAAAATTGTCAAGGCCATCAGAAAGAAAGGAGAATCTGAGAACCTGTCACAGTCAAAAGGTCTCAAGAAACCTGACAGCTAAAGGTAACCCTGGGTCCTGGACAGAATCCTGGAAAATGAAAAACACAGTAAGTAAAAACTAAGGTCAATGAATTAAGCATGGACTTGAATTATTAATAATGTAGTGACAACAGTTTATTCATTTGGGCAAATGTCCTTGTTAATAATATAACATGTTAATAATAGAGGACACTGGGCTTGGGGCATATGAGAACTCTGAACTATTCTCACAACTTTGTATAAATTGAAATCTAGTCTAAAATAAAGTTGAAAAAACATAAGGCAAAGGAATTTATGAAATGTATTAGAAAAGTTCAGACCCATAAATCTACATGCAGCTTTTAATCTAGATTGTGTTAACCAGAGGTTAGCTGGGGTGACTTACTTGAAATTCATCTTTAAAATTGGCTCTATTAACCAAACCCACTTTCTGTGAGAAATCTAGGACTCTCCCAAGATTTCTCAAAAATCCCATGCTGCTTAAGTACATAGTCATTTCCAGCAGTAAGAATCCTCCTCTGAAAATTATTGATCTCATTTCAGCTTCTCACTTGTGGCTATTTTCTTCTTTCCTCGTTGTGAAACAATCCACATAGCCTCTCATTCAAACATACCACTAAGACCTAAAAATCACACTCTCCCCAAAGCTCAGTAACTGCTGGAGGGTAAATCTTGGGTAAAAATGGATAAAGGTTTTTTTTGTTTGTTTATTTATTTAAAGAATTTAAATACAGAATTTTCTGGACTAAATGCCTATAGCAATATATTCATCTATTCATATATGTTTACATGTATGTAAGCAACACTGAAGGTAAATGGATGATCACTCCATGCTCTTTGGATACAGTAGATAATCCAAATTTCATGTCAGTAAATCATGTAACTTCAATTTACAATTTTGCATTTAAAGACTTCTCAGCTAACATGAGGACCAGATAAAGCAAGAAATCAGCACTTTTCTCTAAATGTCCCCCACTCCCTACAAATTCTATTCATCAGGGTCCTAATGGGAGCTGAAATCCCTCAGCAATGTTTAACTGAAAAGACTTTAGTAAAGAGACAATTTAGAGGTTTGAGAACTGAAAATGGAGACAGCAACAGTCAAGGACTGACAAATCACAGAAGCCCGTGATACACTAAGACTGAAGGGGCAAGGGAAGGAAACAGCAATGGCAGATGGGGGTGACCTGCAATATCAGGGATTCCCAGGCTTCTGGGCAGAAAGGGAGGGAGATGGGAGGAGATAAAGTGCCCCCCACCCCTTGCTCTCTCCTTCTTTCACTCACTTTTTTTTTTTAAAGATTTATCTATTCATGCATACAAGAGTTGGCGTATAGGCCAGCTGTGTATGTGGTGGGGGGTGGGGAGTGAGAGGATTCACCAGAGACAGAGTGGGGAGCAGAACAGGCAGACTGACTGAAATACACTGCTGAGGGGAGCAGCTGGCCTATACAAGAGAGGTCTGCTGTGCCAGGTGGGTCAGCTCCCTGGCCGGGATTGAACTCGAACTGTGCTGCAGATATCTTCATAGTGCTGAGACTTAATACCCAGCGCCACCCTCTTTCACTCACTTTTCTGCAAGTGCTTTCCACCAGCCAACCAGAACTAGAAGCCACAAAGACAGGCTCTCGGAACCACTCTCCTAGGACCCAGAACAGAAGAGAAAAGCAGAGAAATTCAAGAACTAACAAGCAGCCCTTATTGCAAACTACACCAAAACCTACTGGATTTTGTTTGTTTCTCCTTGCAATATGTTCTTTATGTATTTGCTTATATTTACACATATAAATTGCACATATGATATTAGTATACAAATACTGTTTTCTATTAACTCAGTTTTACATTAAATAATTTTATTGCAGTAACACTGGTTTACAGGCCCCTATGTTTTAGGGATATAGATTGCCACCTCATATATGTCTATTATCACACCATACCTACACCCAAATCATAAACCAACATCATTTTTGGGAGGTTTTTCAATTTGATTATTTTTTATTACAACAAAATATATATAAAATTTGCCATGCTGTTAATTTTTAAGGTTACAAATTTAGTGCAGTATGTTCGCAACATTGTGCAACATTCACCACTATCCATTTCTCAGAACTTTTTTTCATCATCCCCATAGCTCTATAGCCACTAAACAGTAACTGCCTGCTCTCCCATCTCCCCCAACCCCAAGGCCTTGGCAACTGCCTTTTATGTCTCTATAAACATGCCTATTCTGGGTCACTCATTAATGAAAGGGCATTTTATTTGTGGTATAGTATTTGTCTTTTTGGGTATGGTATGTTTCACTTAGCATAACAGTTTCAAGGTTCAGCCATATTGTGGCCATATCAGGATTTTATTCCTTCATAAGACTGAACTATTTCCCATTTTATAGATGGGCCAGTTTTGTTTAACGATTCTTCTATTGATGGGGAGTCAATCAAAAGCATTTGGATACAACTTTTTTTTTATATTGTTATTTATGTCTTTTACATTTTGTATTCCCCTTGGGCAGCCCACCACCAATTCACCCATGATCCATCTCCATGGTCCCTTGTGTTCTTTTCTATTCCATTTTGTGCCCTTTCATTCCCTACCCCCGCACCCCCCCCCACCTGCTGAGTGTCTCTCTCTTATTTGGTTTCCCTATAGTCCTGTTATAAGTGAAACCATTCGATATTTTTCTCTTTCTTTCTGGCTTATTTCACTCAGTATGATCCCCTCTAACTCCATCCATGTTGCTGGAAATTACATGTGTTTATCTTCTTTGAATGCTGAATAGTATTCCATTGTGTATATGTACCACATCTTCTTGATCCAATCATCTATTTTTGGGCATCTGGGTTGCTTCCATACCTTTGCTATTGTGAACAGTGCCGAAATGAACATACGTGTGCATGGGATACAACAACTTTTATTAAAAATTGCTAAGCCCTCTGTTTTTAAAGACTTTTTATCTTATTTCTCACCACCCTCCCAACTTATTTCCCCTATATCTTTATTTGTATAAAAGAAGCTTTTCATTCTCTGCTTGCCTCTAGGCCTCCATTGTTTTCTGCACCATCAAAGACTGATTACTGTGTTGTTGTACAATGGTTCATCTCTACAGGTCCTCTTCTTTCACAGTAAAGGAATGGCTGTGACTTAAGAATATCTAGTTTTACTTTCTTATTGTGCTTTAGACTGTGGAGAGGAAGGAGCACACAATAAAATAAGAAATAAGAATTATACCACCCACTCCTCTCCCACTGAAAAGTGTAAGTGGATGCTATCAGTCTCAGTTTTAAATATTTTCCTCCATTTTACTGTTTAATGAAGAAAATGATTAAAAAAAAAAAACATGAGAAAGTAGATATCTGTGCAACCCAATGAGTCATTATTTGGTATTTTTAATTTTAAAAATAGAGTAATGAAAAGTGAACATCCACTCTATAGAACTCGAACTGAACTAGCAAAGCATCCTGGTCTTCTCCTCAAAAAGGCACTTAATACTTGATGTCCCTATTTCAACCTAGAAAATTCTAAAGAATGGCTATAATATTATATGATGCAATGTGATTGCTAGATCACTTTTTTAATGGGATAAATTTGGGTAACATTGTCTCTTAAAACAGAGGTTTTATTTCCACATATCTGTTACTTTACATGGAGTCTTGGGGATTTAGACACTTTCAATTTTGTGGCTCTGTCATACCTTAGAGTTTCTCTGTCATATGCAGTAGAGAGAAAAATAAGGTATTTTGCAGTTGGAAGCTTATATTCTTTTCCCTAGAAGCACAGAAACAAACAAACATAAAAAGGACATATATATTTCACTCGCAGTATGGTGTCTGGAACCTAATCATATGTCTACACATCTAACTTCACTGATCGGAAAATTTGACTGGGCATGTGCCCAAGAAAAGGAAATAGATTTTTGGTGAATACCTCTACTAAGTCATAAGGTCATGAGGATAAATAACTAAACATTAAACAATGTCTAAACAACCATTTAAATGTATGCTATTTAAAGTTAATGTTGCAGCATAGTTAAAATATTGCAAGACAGAGTCTTTATGCATGCGTATTTATTATGCTTTGCTCATGCTTAATTAGTGCAAACTAAACACAGATATTGTATCTTTAAATTTTAGGGAAAGAACAGGCTCAAATGTACTGCCAAATGTTATGAACTCCTATGTTTACTGCAGCACTTTTTATAATAGCCAAGTTATGGAAACAACCTAAGTGCCCAATAAGAGATGAAGACATTAAAAAGATGTGGTATTTACGCAATGGAATACTGTTCAGATATAAGAAAGGGTAAACTCTTGCCATTTGGGAAAATATGAATGGGACTAGAAGGGATTCCTAAGTGAAATAAATCAGAAGAAGAAAGACAAATACCAGATTATTTCACTCATATATGGAACAAAGAAAACAAACAAGGGAACTGACAAAACTAAACCAAAAGAAACTCTAGAAATATGACTGCAGAATTGAGGTTAATGGCAGGCAGGAGAGGGTGGAGATGGGAACACAAGGGGTTGGAGGCTCAATGGCCCAGGAGTAAAGGACTCTGGGTACTTTGGGCTGGATGTGGTATGGTGACATACATCTGGGAGGTATGAATCTAATCCCCCAAATCATATAATAATGTTACCTCCATAAAATTAACAATAAATCAAATAGTATATTTTCTTATGGCTCCCAAAAACTTGAGCAAAAGTTTTCCTTATTTATAATAAAATATCTTCAATGATAAAATTGGAAATAATCAAAGTTCTCTTCTAAGTAATGGAAATAATGAAATAGCCAAGTACTCTAAAGTTCAAGATTGGTAACAAATTAATACATTTTCATGCTTGTCCTGTTTCATGTTTAAGTAAGAATCATCTGTTACGCCAACACCAAATTCAATTACATTCGGAGTTTTGGTTCATTTAATCAGTTTTCTACACTGCTTTTCTAGGTTACACATTGTGCTGTGTAGTGATGTCTTATTAACAAGATGACCAAAGACTTATTTAGTATCACTGATGAACTTTTAATTTGTGCACACACAATCCAACAAAAGGATCCTACAGAATAGGTGGCATTTTCCCATTTTACAAAAAGAGCATTTAGACTCAGAGAGATGTTAACAAGCCATCCAAGATCTTATGGTTTGTAAAAACGAAGCTAGGACCCAAGCCCAAGACCTTAGCCCATCCCTCCACTACCCGTAACTTAATTGCATTCCACTTGAAAGAAGTGTCCCTACACATTCCATCTTCAGTGAGGCTGTAGTCTACTGTGTGGCTTGTTTTATCTGGTTTATATTTATATTTCCTACTACAATGTTCAAAAATTTTGTTCATTAGATATGAGGCCTCACTTCCAATCTCTAATAATACAGCTTGCGTTCCTAGTAGAGGGACACATTGTTTTTTCTCGAAAGGGATTTGCTGACCTTTTAATAATGAGTAAACAGTGCCATCTTCTGTCTATGTTCTCATCAGCATCTGGATATAAAGTCTTATGGACTACGTTATTGCAGATCAATGACAAGAAACCAGGAATCTGGAGAGTTTACAATCCTGGCGATTTGTACTGCATCTCTGAACACTTGCAAAGAGGTTAATTGCCTGAAGGCCTCTCAGAGCAGATTCATGTTAAAAACAGTTCTGAGTGGTTAATTATCTAAAATCTCTGAATATCCATTCAAATAACTGAAGGAAGAGGGAGGTGGCAGGAGGGAGCTGAGTGACAATGACAGACCAGGTGGCAAGTGGTTGTGATGATTTAGGGTTAACATAGTCAAGAGAATGAAATAAATGATTATTTTGTTTTACTGTTTATTTACACATTGCCCTCAATATTCACCTTCACAGAAACAATATTGATCTTGACAAGCACCTTTCTGTCAAAAAGAATACAGGAAAAGATAGAAATGAAGTAATATTTCCAAGTCTTAACATTCAATATCAGAAAAACTTATTTTTCTCCCTGAATGTAAAGCAGAGTTTTCTAAACTGAGAGATGTGTGACAACTTATCTCAATGTGAAAATCTTACAGGGTTGAACATTCAGCCAAGAAAACATATTTTTTTGCAAATCTATGCTATTTTGGGAAATGTATTTTTAGTCTCATCATACTTTCTAGTCAAGTCTAGAAAAGAAAAAATAATTAAAATCCAGTTAACAACTTCTTATCAGTACTTAGATGAGCTCATTTAAATACCTTTATCTCACAAAACTTACTTTTGATGAATCAAGATAAAGTTTAAAGTTTATGCAACAAAGCCACATTCAGAGATATGTATGATGCTAATCGCATTAACTGCCCAGAATGTAATCATTGGTCTAAGGAATTTGAAGAGAGGATGGAAACCCCAAATGGAAGTATTTAATGTTAGTGGAATTGTCTTAGTCAGGGAGCTTCAGACAGTGGTGAATGAGAGCATGAAAGAAAGGCAACTTGAATCTATGTCTTTAAAGTGTGGCATCTGTGAAGATACTGCTCTCTATCATCATTGTTCATATTCAGAAGAAAAGCAGGGTTGATGATGACTATATATGGGTAACATATAACATTTAAATGTAAATGTATACACATCCACAAAAGGGGAAATAATCACTCGATTTTTGGTAGATTATCTACAAATTCACTTCTTTGTGCTTGTGCTTATCTGCTTTTAGTCATCTACTAAAATAATATAAAGTGAGTTTACTTCGTAGGCTAATTTTCATACTATTGCTCTCAAGAGTTGCTTCAAAGACTTTACAAATCCCCAAGCACGACTGCATTTGGATTTTATGTGGCATTGTAGAGCAATCAGTCCTGGACAGAGGTAGTTGAACTTGGGGTTTTTGGAAATGAGCCAGATGACTTAGTAATGTATCCAACATGTCTCATATCTAAAGGGTGGAAGGTTGCCTGCCAGACTTGAAGAGAATCTTTCCTCTGCTTCTGAAAGCAGGTAGATTCTGCTTTCAGAATTCTGTAGAATTCAATACCTACTAATTGTATCTCCTAATATACCCTTTTATTCCACCTTATTCAGCGGTATCATACTATGAATTCATAATTTTTCAACACAGTTCAGAAAACATAGAACTCTGTATTAATTTGTCAGTCAACACAAGAAATTTAGCTTCCTGGATCAGCAAATCCATTTCTAGAAATTCATTAATGTTAATGATTCATGATTTCTGTTTGCGGGACAGTCATTACGCTGAATGACAAGCATGTTATATTGACATATCATGTGCTTACCATGATCTGCAAATGCATATCCATTATCCATATCACAAAACTACAACACCCTCTGCAATTATTTTTCTTCAGAATGAAGCTATTTCTTAAGTGCGTGTAATACAAATCATGAGGTTCATCTTAACTTTCCGCTACCTCTCTTGGCTCATGGGTAAGCACAGGTTTCCTGGGCAAGAGTCTAGTCAAGAGGACGAAAGTGAGCCATGGAGACTGTAATTGTCTCATACGCTCTAAATCTCCCCACAGAGGTCAGGGGAATACGATGCCACCATTTTGGACTGAAGCATTACACCAGGCTGAGTTGCTGGGAAATGGAAAAAAACAAAAGTAGGAGCTTACTAGACCACTGTACCATCCCCTCTGTGAACTGCTCTTCATTTGCATTTATTTTTCTTTTATTGTAATCACCTGAAAAGGAGGAACTCCCCACCAGAGAAACTGAGGGCATTGTTTTCCTAAAGTTCTCATCCTGGTTAACAATTAGGCTTAACTAAATTAATTTCCTGTGTTCTCTCCTGTGATCAAAAGAAGGAGAAAGAAAACTTTCCATAATTCTGTTGTATTTTCTCCCTCCTTTTGTTCTTACACTCTCTTTCTCCCCCATGCGCCATCTCTTTCTCATCTTTAAATCAGTAACTGTTATAATTTCCCCTACAGTTATTAATTAACTAAACTTTTGAATTCTAATTAACCTCTATGACTTCCCCTCTTCCTGTAAAATGCTCACTCAACACAAAGTCCATTTATCAATAAATGTTGACTTTGTTGAATCTTTAAGTTTCTAAAGTATTCTTCCTCACTGAAATTTAGAAAAGTACAAAATAACAATATAAGAACAAAAGATGTGTCACTAATACTTAAGAAGAGACAACTGAACAGCCAGTCTATAAAGAAGTTGTTCTATGGTAGATCAGAAATGAAGTTAAACAATCGCTCATTTTCCAATGTACATACTTTGCAACCTGTCTTATATATTGTTTATATCTTTTTGTTTCATCATCTCATTTTTTACTGCATTTGGGGACAAAGATTCCCCATCTTTAAACTGCCTTGGACTCTTTCTCAGGGCATCATGTAGTGACTATCTCAACACATTTATTCACAGCTACTAAGTAAGAAGATACAGCTCTATGTACTTTGCTTGCATATATGCTAAAAACTTTATTAGGTGGAAACATATACTTATGATCATATCAACAGCCTATGAAGTATTAAGAACTTACTTTAGGAATAAAGAAAAAGATTATTATGGTCCAGCAGAGAGGTCAACTTACTTCCCCGAGGTCTTACAGAGAATGTGGCATAATCTAGATCAAAGACCAGGTATGTTGTCTGATTTTCATGTCCTTTGCTAGGCATTAAAATGATTCAAAGAAAATGTATAACTCTCATTCTAAATAATATTTTTTTAACCATTCTTTTTTAATAAACAGAGAATCTAAGTATACTTGTCACCCTGTTACAAAAACAGGCATCACGTGATAAATTTGGTCCCTTGGAATTTTATCTAAGGGAATTTGGTCACTGGATTTAGTAATACCTCAGTGGAATTCGGTAAATTAGAGAAAGATAGCAGAAATTATAAAGAAAATACTTGTAAGAATAAAAATAGTCACTTCAAAAGAATACAGGTTGAACCCCTGTGAAGCAAGGTGAACAATAACAGCAGCCGCAACAACAAAAATCTATTGAGATGACATGGCCATTATTTCCTGAGAATGTTTTAAGAATTTGATCATTCAGAAGCAGAGTCGTGGCCTTTTCAGGACTATAATATTTCTTTAAATACCATTTTTAAAAAGTCTTTAAAAGTTCTCAGGTCTAGAAAGAACAATGGCAGTTCCCCAACCGGGTCTTACATTTAGATATATGTGTACAATTTTAGCAGATTACAAGGGACAACTGGTATTATCTACTGAACATTGTTAAGAATTCTTTAAAGAGCAAAGTCTTCTAGGACATTTTTGGTTTTAAAAATATAAGATTAAGGGCCTCCCTGGTGGCACAGCGGTTGAGCACTGCGCTGTGGAGCTGTTGGCAGCCCGCGATGCAAGTTCGACGCCCAGCTGGGGAAAATCCCACATGGTGCGGCAGACCTCTCCTGCCTCGCCCGCTGCTCCCCTCAGCAGTGTATTTCTGATCTATCTGTTCTGCTCCCCTCTCTGTCTCTGGTGAACCCTCTCGCCGCCCCATGCCTCTGGCCTGTACCCCAGCTTGTATGTATAAATAAATAAACCTTTAAAAAATATATATATATATAAGATTAAAAAATGATGTGCCATGCTTAAAAATCTTTTTTTAGACATACTTTTTCATTTAAAAATTTCTTTTAAGATAACAGTGGTTTATAATACTGTATATGATTCAGGAATGCAAGTAACTTTAAAAATATGAATGATTACCTATAAAGATATTGCTAGAAAAAAAATACATGTTATGGAGCAGACCCTTTATGGACAGGAGTATATTTTATTTGAATATTTGGAGGAAAGAATTAATGAAGGGTAAACTTTCTATTTGGGAGCTTTCTTAAAAATCAAGAGAAAAGGTGGCAAATATGGAAGAGATTTTCCCCACTAACTGAAAAGGAAAATTACACATAGTTTTATAATTTAAGAGTGACAAATCACAGTTGGGAGATGGAAGTGCATGTAATATTAGCAAAGAGCAATTCAAATAGTAAAAGCAGTTTACACATAATGACAAAGATGAACATTACATTCCAAGAGTCAAAATATTATGAATTACAGATATGAGAACTAAAAAATAGTCAATTTCACCCTGATTTGCATAGTCTATAACTGAGAAAATATATTTAAGGTTTATGCTATAAAATTGAAGAAACAGTTTGTTAACTCAGTGGTTAGATTAAATATAGCTGTAATCTTATAAAATAACCCTCATGGCAGTAGCAGATGAAAGAGATGCTGGCAGCCAGAAACTATGTTATACCACAGTGAAGAGTTTATGAGCATCTAAATAGAAAATCGGACAGAGCCAATGGAGTGGAAGAGACGGATGTACTTGACCCAATAGAGTGGTGTCATGGTTATGGATGATCCTCCAGGATGTGGGCGATGTGGACCAGGGAAGTATTGGAGACAATTGAGCAATTCTGAACCAAAATGGCCAAGCAGAAGATGAGACTGTTAATTTAAGAAAGCAGGAAAGAAAGACAAAGGACAAGTTGGAGTGCAGGATTGAAGGAAGGAGAGAAAGAATGTATTAGGTGCAAGAAATTGTGTGTCATGAGTCGGAATTTCTAGCTCAAATCCAGACGAAAAAGTCTAGGAGACAGAGCAAAAATAAATATACTCAATTTTGCCATTTCCTTTTACAACCTTACAGATTAGTATTCAGCACTTGCTATACTTTTTTTTTCTGATCTTATTGGCTTGCCCTGTTAACTTTGTCATCTCTATACCTAGTCTCTTGTTTCTTATTTCCAGGGAGAAAAAGATATGGTCAAAAAGACATATTATATATATAAACTTTCAGATGGGGAACTCCCTGTCAAATTTCATGAATGTAGCTTCCTTTTCTGGTTGGAAAATATACCTTTGCATGGAATAGGTTTAAGTATTTACTCACAGTTATGCATTCATCCTGAAATACTTAAACTGGAAAAGGAAAAAGAAATCAGAAGAAGAGTGTGGAAAGAACCTAGAATATTTAGAATATTAGTACCCTATTGAAATAAAAATAAAGCTTGAATATTTCCCCTACCTGTCAAAACATTTTATGTCCCAGGTGGATAGGTACTTGGAAAGCTTTACTATTTAATGTCATTTAGAAGGAAAGGGCATGTAGGACTTTAGCTTGGGATGGTCTCAGAAGATAATTAAAAAGAGAAATTTGATTATCTGAAACCAATAAAACTGTTCATTTGCTAACATGCTTTTCCTGCAAATATGTCTCATTCCCTATGGGGATTGCCTGAAATTAAACAATGGGTCTTTGGGAATAAGGAAGATTTGATTACTCAGGCAGAAACCCCTTAAAAGCTGCTTTGGGATCTGTCTAGGACTGTTAGTAGGGGACTTTCATCAGAAAAGTTCGCTAAGCCCAGCATAAAGAGCCCAACAGAATCAGAGGAGATGATTAATTCATTTACAATATCTCTGAAAAGGAAATTTCCAAATCATGGAATAGGAAAAAGCATTTTGTCTGAAAAATTTTTTCATTAACTGAAAACATTCCCGATAGCTTCTCTGGAGCAAAGTGGACAGGGTTCTTGAAGCAGCTAGAATATCTGCTAGCACACAGCAGCCTCCTGTGGGGTTACTTTGCTCCCCTGATAGAGCTCTTTTTCTAGGAGTGAGGAGTCATTTTCAAACTTCCCATGGGGATGTTTTTCTCACTCACTGAGAAGAGACATTAGTTGGAGTCACAGAAATTGATTTTATACGGTTTATGTCACATCGAGTATGTCCAGAAATAAACACTTGATGTCCTCTGAAGTGTGACTTGATGAAGCTTCCAGGCTTTAGCTTTACATTTGCAAATTGACTTCAGGCAGAGGACAGAGACAAAATAGGACAAGTCATATTGCCCCATTAGATATTATTCAGAAGCCCATGGAGCAAATTAACTCACTGTTAAGCTGCAGGGCGAAGGGTTAGGGCTTGCCTACTTCAAGAAAAGAAAAATCACAGAATCTGACAGCCAGTGTGAGAGAAATAGAAGTGATTGCATCTTTCTCTATAAAGACAACATGGATGAATTTACTGGTCCAGGCACAAAAAGGACTATTCTTCTTCCATCTTTATTCCAGTAGTATCTACCCCATCAACTAAAACACCAAGAGCTTTTATTGGTGACACCTCCTACTGGGAGGTGCAAAAAATTTTGATTGGAAAATTGAGTTTCTCATGATGAAAACCCATGAAAGAAAAAGATTTGTTTTTCTCACCTGAAGAAAATCAGCATGTTTAAGTGAAACCCATTACTTCATTTTGATTGAACGTATCAGTGAGACCTATGACCAAGTGCTTCTACTTTATGAAAAGAATGATATTCCTTTCTTTTTGCAGTGAGATTTTTCCATATGACCTAAATCTAAAACAGTATGGATTTTTAATTTATAAATTTATTATCATTACGTTTTTCCCTTGATTTAAGAAAGCTGTATTATACTAAAGTACATAACATATATATGTTTAGCAATCAAATGGCTTTGTAATACTGACATCAGGATAGAACTAATTTCTCAAGTACGGGAAGTGTCAGCATTTATAAAGTTTAAAAGAAATGTAACTCAAGATTTTGTACTGGAAAAAATATTTCTTGACATTTAGATTTTCTAAAGTAACTTATAACAGATTAGACTTTAGACATCAGGTATGAAAAATAGGGAAAAAAAGTCTCTGCTTATAATTAAAGCTTTAAGACTATAGAATAAAAATTGTAAAATAAATGATGCTGAGTTATAAGAAATGTCTGACTCTAGAAACTCAATTTAAATGGACAAAACTGCACTTTTTGATATTTTTAAATCAAATTAAAAATGCAATAAAATATTTGCTGACATCTATTTAATCATGTTACAGGTGTTTCTCACTTAAAATAAATAGCCTTTTTAATTCTTGACCCTCATCCATCATCTTAGATCTATAATGAATCAGGTTATTGCAAGACTTCTATGTATATTGTCTCCAATTCATGATTTTCCAATTGTTCTTCTACCATGAAAAGCTGATTCCTATTCCCTCCCACCATCAAAACTGCTTTCACTAAATTCTAATGTCCGCCATGATGTACATCCCAATGGAGTCTTCCAGTCCCCTCCTCTTTCTTGATCTTCAGCAGTATTTTACAGTTAATCTTCAATGGGGGAAAAGTTATGATTTTTCAGTCTATAAGAAAAAGCCCTCTGGTTTTGATCCTACTATTCAGTTTTTAATATTGTCTGTGAAGACTTACCTGATTTTGTTTACATCAAAACTCTAGGTTCACTTTGCCCCAAAAACCATCCTTTCTCACTATGATTCAGTGAAACTTGTAACTTTCTTTGCTGGAATTCATTAGGCGCTTTCCCAATTTAGTTTATTCATAGATAGATGCTCAGTCTAGAATATTCTTCACTACACACATGTGGCTAATTCTTCAGCATCTTAACAGATCAACTTAAACGACAGAAAACAAAGGTGTTTTTTTTCTTCTTCCCATGACTTCCAATTCAAAAATAAGTTCTATCCCATTATTATATCTATTTTTAAATTTTCTTGGTAGCGTGGGGAAATAGGGTTTTATTCATCCTTGTGTCCAGAAAATATCTTATTACATTGTAGGAAACATAACCAATGTTTATTGCATGAATTAAATACAGGTGGCCTCTGCTTTCAAGGAACTTTGAATTTAATAATGGATAGAAACAACAAAATATTGAATGAAATTAGGTTGTACCAAATGTTCTGTTAAGAAATATGTAGGATGCTTTCTGACCCACTCTCCCAGTAAAATTGAAAGTATGAGTCAACCAAGAGAGGGTGAGTAGAAAAATTATGTGAGTTAGACACACAGAAATGTACATAGGTCCAGGTGAAGGAACATGAAAAACAATTAAGCTTTGGGAACATGAATGCTTTTTATGTAGTAAAGTCTGTCACTGAAGAACCTTCATATCTTTACTTGTGTGCTCTCATCCATCTTGCACCTATGGAGAGCTAATCAGAACAGACTAACCAACAACCAGATATGCTTATGCCTCACTCTTTATGTCAATGACTAAGAGAAAAATAGGACAGATAGTTTTATAAGGTACTTAAACACCACTTACCTACAAAGTCATCAAATTATGTGCACATTATATCTCAAAACTCATTTGTAAATCAGTTTGGATATACCAGTATAGGCTGCCAACAATCATATTTTGACATTACCTAAGTCATTTTTTAAATTGTATCATAAATTATTATGAATATCACATTTTCAGTGCAAAATTATACTAGACACAGTTTTAGTGCATTACATTTATTGCCTATTTTTGCTTATCACAACACAGAATGGTAAGAAAGAGCTTGCTTAAAATCATAGATGTAGTAAGAGTCAAAAGCAGGATTTGGATTAGAGTGTCTCCTTCAGTTTCCCAAACGGTTAACCGCCATTCTGTGCAAACTGCCATGACCCCTTTGTAAAGGTGAAGCGCATAGGTGGAGCATAGGTATAAAGTAGGTGGAACATAGCATAGGTGTAGTCTATCTCCACAACTGAAACCAGAAATTACACCTACCACTGCCCCACAAACAAGAGTGGCATGTCTAATCATGTTTATCATGACTTCTGGACAACTAGGAAAAAGAAGTATAAGTCCATGTCTTTGGGAATCCAGTATATTTCATTGCTTCTATCTACTTAAGAGAAGTCTAGGTAAATTGGTCTAAGAGTTTAATAGCAAGAGCAACTCAGATGTCCAAAAATAGATGATTGGGTCAAGAAGATGTGGTACATATACACAATGGAATACTATTCAGCATTCAAAGAAGATAAACACATGCAATTTGCAGTGACATGGATGGAATTAGAAGGGATCATACACAGCAAAATAAGCCAGAAAGAAAGAGAAAAATATTGAATGGTTTCACTTATAACAGGACTATAGGGAAACCAAATAGAAGAGAGACACTTGGGGTTGGGGAGGGGAGGATAAGGGCACAAAATGGAGTAGAAAAGGACAAAAGGGATCACGGATATGGGTCACGGGTGAATTGGTGGTGGGTTACCCAAGGGGAATACAAAATGTAAAAGATATAAATAACAATAAATATATATATATATTTTTTTTTTTTAAAAAAAGAGTTTAATCCTGGGCCAGTAGCATTAACACTACCTGGAACATGTTAGAAATGTGAATTTTCAAGCCTCATCTCACACATACAGAATCAGAAGCTCTGACCATTTCAAGAGCTCTCCAGGGAATTCTGCCACAGGCTAACACTTGAGATTTACATTGTTTGGTCATTTATATCTCAGGCCTACTAAGCTGATAAGCATAAACATGGTCTCTAGGAATCAGTAGAGTGAGAAATTAGAATGAAGAATATCCACTAGAGCTTCCCTTTTTGTATTTATGTGATATCAGAAAAATTATGTGTGTGCAAAATATCTGCAAGAAGCATTATTCAGCTTTGCAGTTGTGATTTATATCTCTGAATTCCCACTATTTCCTCCGGCAATTCCCATTCCCCACCAAAGTCATCAGTCTGTATACAAACATGTGAGTGTTTGGCATGAGGAGTTTGAGAGAGGAAGGACTGAAGGTAGTGGAAGAATGAAATGTAGTCGCAAGATTTATAAGAACTCATCCTCCACAAAGTTGGAAAGAGAGTAAGTCAGAAAAGCTAGAAGACACAAGATGCATAGCAAAGCAAAGGTGCTTATTATATGAGAAAAACCTAAGATCAGCTTCAAAATTTCTGAGTCTAATCTCAGATGGACTATTTATGATCTGTTTTACTATGAGCAAATCAACAAAATGCCTCCATGTGTGAACAACAAAAATACCTGTCCTAACCAACTAAAATATTGTTGTGAAACTCCAAAGAGGTATAGAGAATGGCTTAAACAATGCTGCCCTGACTCTCTTCCCATTGCCTGACTCAATTATCTCTGCCACTCTCTTCACGTCAGTTTCATATACCTTGGCTTCAGGAAGACTTTTCTTACAAGCAAGAAACATGACATCCATAAATGCCCAAATTCTCTGCTACACTAAGGGATACAAACTGAAGACAGTGTTTGCCATTACTTCCAATGAAAGCAGGTTGAGGATAACTTTAATGGCCTAACTAGACCCTGTGCCCACATCATTCCTGAGTAGAGATGAAGAGATACACTGGATGAACCTTGATTCCTACCAATCATATTTTAGGGGAAAACAAGATATGGAGGTGGACAGTCTAATACTGGGAAATATTCCAAAATCCTAGGTGAAGATGGATGAACAATTCATAGTCTCCACCTTTGACAATAATTTAGTGAGAATTGCTGAAAAGAAACAAATATGAAATATTCAAATTGTGGAGTTCTGCTATTGACAGACTTAGGGGGAATGTTTGATTTCTATAATAAGGCAGCTCACCTGGGTTATTTCTGTTCGCTAGCTTTCAAAACAAACTTTTTTTAAAAAAAATTAAGATATATTTATTGAGTTAATATTGATTTACAATTTTTTTAAGAAAATTACAAGAAATGGAAATCCCATGATCTAGCAATACTTCTATTAGGTGTTCACCCAAAATTATATGAAAACTCTAATACAAAAAGGCGTATGTACTTTTATGTTTATAGCACCACTGTCCACAATTGCCAAGTCATGGAAATAACCTAAAAGCCCAAACACAAGACTGGGTAAAGAAATTATTGAATATATACTCAGTGGAATACTGCTCATTTCCTTGTGTCCTCAAGGATGAAATAGTGCCTTTTCTAACAAAATGGATGGACCTTAAGGTGATTATATTGAGTGAAAGACAGATATTGAAAACAATTGTTGTATTTGTTTACTCACTTGTCTACATAACAATGACCTTTTTTATCAGACTGAATGTATCATCTCAAGGTGGCTTTAATTCCAATCAGAGTATTTGGATTGATAAAAACAGGAAATTACTATAAACTTTAAGGTACATTTTGCTCTTTACAGTATATTCACTTATCTCTTTAGGAAACTTATTACTCATTTCCTTGTGGTCTCAAAATGTGGCCATTTAGAGGGACTTAATTATAATAATTTTGCAAGCATTTCCTTCCTCATGTACTCATTAACTTAGCTGGAATTGAAATTTTAATAGATACCGCTATGACTAGAGTCACACATTTTACTTGTAAGTAATTACAAAGTTAGAACAGAAATAGTACACCTATTTACCACTTCATTTGCTAATTAATTAGCAGAATTTGGAATCAGGTTGGCCTGCTGAGCAAAGGCATACCAACTAAATTTAAAGAACATCTTCAAATTTTTCATTTTTCTTTAATTTTAGGATTTGTTTGTTTTTGAGATAATATTTAATGTCCAGGAAATACTCTAATTTACACCCAGTATAGCCCAAAATAGCAGGGGGAAATACATAATATTATTTTAGTGAGATTCATATTGAATGAATCAACAGATGAATGAAATGAATAAATGGATATGTAAAATATAACAAATAAATATACAAAATAAATCCCTCCCTTTAGTGTAATTTAATTGTATTGTTTTATTGGGATAACGCTGGTTTACAACACTGTATATGATTTAGGGGAATAGGGTAACCCATTTCTAAATGTTTATAATCACACCACACTACCCAAGTACCCATAACCCTCCATCATGTTCCACAACCCATTTTGTTTTTGTACTGAGTATGGAACTACTCAAGTTCTTTTCCAAAAGTAAAACCATTTGATCCTATGCTTTCAGACTCTTTTCCTATCTTATGTGGACATCAACCTCCACCTCTAAAAGAAGACTGCACATCTCTCTCTCTGTAATACCTCTCAGATGGTACCATTTTCAGTTAATTTTCTTTTGCATGAATAACAGGACATGCTCTCAAATCTTAGAAACATTTGCTTAAGAAAACTGATTAATCTTTTGATGTTTATTTTTAATTTCTCTAAGTCAATGACTTTTCTGAACAGGCTAATAATCTTTGTAACTGTTGATGGTATTATCCAGGCAAAAATCAACCCTGGATTAGTATATCAAAGATATAAATAATTTAAAAGTTAGATAAAATTAACTACGCCAGGCCTCCCTGGTGGTGCAAGGGGTTAAGTCTCAGCACTGTGAAGCTATCAGCAGCCACTGTAGCACAAGTTCAATACCCGGCCAGGGAGATTCCCACAGGGTGCAGCAGCCCTCTTCTGTCTCCCCCGCTGCTCCCCTCAGCAGTGTACTTCAGTCAATCCACCAGTTCTGCTCCCCACTTTGTCTCTAGTGAATCCACTCACCCAACCCCCACCACACACATACCTCTGGCCTACACCCCAGCTTCGTATGCATACATAAATAAATCTTTAAAAATTAATTAATTAATTAATTAATTTAATTAACTATGCCATCTTGTAGTATACTTTTGATAGCACAGAAATGAAACAAGCATGGTCCAGAGAAATAAGTAACTTTGTACTTCCTAGGCCAACAGGTCACACAGGATAATTTAACTGAATTTTGATAGGTCATATGATTTTGAGCAATATTCTACTAATTAATCAGCAAATAAAGTTGTAAATGTACTATTTTTGTTCAAACTTTGTAATTACTTTATTGCAAAATGTGTGACTTGCGTCATAGTGGCATCTCTTAAAATTTCAATTCCAGCTAAGTTCACGAATTAACTAATGTAATGGACATAAGCTAGATACTACACTTTATTTTATATTTATATCATCTTTGTGAAGTAAATTAGAGTAATACAAGATAACTGCTAACAATTTTCAAGTAAATTATATAATAGGGAACAATCATTGAATATGCAGTCACAATATTCTAGTCAACAGAACTAATATTAGCGCTAAATGATCTCCCATTTGATTTCATGCAATAAATTAAATAAATATCCTAGAATTGCTGGGGGAGAAAGGACGGCCTGGACAAAATGCACAGATAGGTTTTACAGACCCCACCCCCACATCAGATCAGAGAGATCCAAGGACTAAAATCCCATGATGCCATCATCACCAAAGGGAGGATACTGGGAACTGAGGGTGCAGCTGAGCAACCATGTTTGGATATATAACCAGACATGTGGGCTGAGGGGCACTGGGTTGTTTGCCAGGTTTTCAGTGCACCATTGAGATTCCAGCTCAGAGAAACTGGTAGGAACCATTCACCAATTTATTCTTTTTCTTTTTCCCTTCCATTTTCGTAAATAAACCCTTTATTAATTTTATTGTGTGTACCTGCAGTTCAGTCTTATAAGTTCCTTTTAAGTGCATGGGTGAGAACTCACAGATAGGCACCCCATTTTATATCAGGGCTGCCCTGTAACAGAAATATGTCAGTTTTCATAGTGAAGCTATGTTGATGTTCAGTGTTCTTATGGATAATCTTTAGATTAAAATATCTAGATCGATAATTATCTACATAATTTTTAGATCTCTCAGGATGTTTTCACTTCATGGAATGTCAGAGGTCGTCCCCTTCACAGTTATCATTTACTTGTTCTATTTATTTACTAGGACATTTAATTTACAGTAAACATTATCCCTAAGTTGGGTTTACTGATCCCAATGCTACAAGTGATAAAACTGAAAATCCGAAGTCTTCAGTAACTTGCTTCGGGACACATGAGTACAAAGTCACAAAAACCATGATTTGAACACAGGATAATTTGTAGGAAACTTCAACTAAAGTCCTACCATGTCCTGTACAATTCTGTTTAATCATTTAATTCACAGTCTTCCTTAGTACTCACAGCAAACAACACTGACTTATTGCCTGTAAAATATGACTTTTGGGGACATTACTTTTTCCTATACGTCTATAGTCTAAAGAAAGAACCTCACTTTTCTCAAGCATGGATTGATTGTGGCTTCTTGAATTCCTCTGTGTGGCAGCTTAGTTCATGCTAAGGAATGGCTGTGAACACATGCCTTATAATTTTTATATATTTTCATAGCCAAGTATATAGTTTGCAAGATCTTGGCGGGGCTTTACTTTTGCCATAAAGTAAATCTTTTCCTCCTTTTTTTCCCTTAACTTTTTATTATCTTTAAAAAAAATAGTCGTGCTTTTCCTTATACATTTTTTTATTAAAGTAACATTGGTTTACAAACTTGTATATAGGTGTGGTGGCATATACGTGAAGCGTTGACATCCTGTATTTTCTGCTTTTCTAACAAAAATTTCCATCACCTACTTCCAATGTATTGGAAGACAGAAATGAAATAGTGCCTGAGCCTTTGAGATATACAACTGAGTTAAATTTACCCTCCACAGAGCCAGCTCACTACAGGCTGTATAATCTTTCACATCTCTAAAATCCTGTTGCTGAGTTGAAATGAAAAACAAGCCAATCAGAAAGGATGGTTGAAGATGTGCAAAGGGCAAATCCCATTTAAATGGATTTACAATTCAATTACTTACTATCCAAGGGACTGGGAAAATTATTGGGGCTATTCATATTATTTCATTTGAGCGAAATTTCACCATACTGGAAATAAATGAGTTGTTAGATCCTTAAAAAGACAGTTAAGAATCCTTATTCTAATGTGATTTAGTTTATAAGGTATTGCCTAAAGCTAGTTATCTCTGTCATAACTAATTACCCAAAGTTTCATTTTAACTTTTCAAAACATGTCAAATTGCTAAGTAACTGGAGGGAGTTTCCTATGTATATTTCTTCTAAACAGAGACTACATGTGTTTTTATTTGTATTTATTTTACTTGTAAGTGAATAAATGGCACTTTCTGAAAAAAATACAACTTAATAGACTTGTAGCACATCAAAATTTTCTTAGTGATAAACAACTAAGCAGTATTTAAATTACACTTGATTCAAAAATGTCAGTTAACAAAGATTTTGTACTTCTCAGCATTCTTACTAAAATGTATCTAAGAAATCACTTAAGATGGGGGTGAAATTGAAAATGCAAAACAGTAAAACAGTAGTTGGAAATTACAAACAGCCTGATGAATACTTACAGTTTAGGTTGTTCCTTCATTTAAATGGATAGTCCTTCATTTTAGAAAAAATAAAAGATACAGAGAAGGATGGACAAATCCTGGAAGGAACTGATTAGATATGTCTCTTGAGGAATTACATCACATTATGGAAATGTTTGACTTCTAATTGGAGTGACTGCACAATTCTGAAATGAAGCCTCACAACTTAATAGAAATCTAAATAAGGAATAGCCACGTCTACATTCTGAACCCACTTGATCTTTCATTCATTATGTAAATTTTTGAATGCTCTTTTATCATTTCTTAGGCTTCCTTTCTTTCATTCCTTTCACAGAAAAAGAATTAAGTTATTTCCCTTCTAGTTCTTTCAGTGAAATAAAGGTCAATTCTTCCTATACATTTGTTCATTCATGGAAATGTTTTATTAAGTATCAAATTCTTCTTGCACTGATAACAAAGCTGGAGCAAGAAAGTCAGGTCCTGCAGAAACGCAGGGAATCAAATGATAAGTGAGTTTAAAAAATTACTAAGATGAATGTGATGAGAGTTGAAAATACCTAAGAGGCTTTGTTAAAATACAGAACTGTGGCTTATTTTGAATTCAGAGTTAGGAAAGATCTTCCTGGGAAAGTTACATTTAATCTGCTGCATGAACTTACAGAGGGCTGCAGATGCAGAAAACAGTCAATGTAAAGATCTCAGTAGGCATATGAAAGTGGAAGATCCTGTAAAAGAAGGAATTTGAATGTAGTTAGAGCATAAGATCCCATTTTAATGGGATAGTTGAGGTCACAGCAAGTAGGGTGACACTACTGTCATTAAGACTGAAAACCTCACCTGGTCCTTCTACTGCTTTTGTCTACAACTGGACTACACTCCCCAGCATCTTTGTGATTAGTTATGATAGGATCCCAACCTACTTTCCCAATCAAGTGCTCACACCTGAAATGCTAATTTTGCTTGATGTTTGGCAAAGGTCACATCAAACAAACACACATATAAGTAGTGTTGATTGTCACTGTGTGTGATGTCAGGCCAGAGTCCAAAATCATTCCGTGATTCTTCCTGGTACACTACAGAAATCAACTTATTGCAATAAGCCCTTTGTAATAGAACAACATCAGAAAAACACATAAGTCCTATCAATAGC
This sequence comes from Scalopus aquaticus, assembly GCA_004024925.1. Taxonomy (NCBI): domain Eukaryota; kingdom Metazoa; phylum Chordata; class Mammalia; order Eulipotyphla; family Talpidae; genus Scalopus; species Scalopus aquaticus. The sequence continues at coordinate 231,388 of PVIJ01000582.1, read as the reverse complement.
ACATTTTATATGTTATTTCATATAGAGTTTACACATCCTGAGGAGAGGGGGAAAAAGTTAGGGGTATTTCTAGCTTAAATCTAATGAATTCATTTGCAATAATTCACTTTATATAAATTATCTAAATATAATTTTAGGTCACCCAAAAAAATGCATATGAGAAATCTGAAGTGTGTTTGGAACTGAAATGTTATTGTTTCCTCCATCAGAATCTGAAAAATCAAGTCATTAACTCAATAGTAGATACAGTTCTTATAGTCATCACTATGAAAATTAGGAAATAATTATTAGAAGTAACCCATAATTTATGTCTTCATAAGCCTTTACTTTTCAAATATATATGTATAAAAGTGAAAAATCAAACTATTTTTCCTGAAACTTTTAGCCTCACACTCACATTGCTATAAAGAGACACAATCTCAGAAAGTGCTGCATAAACAAGTCAACAGTAAAAGGGTTTCTAAATATATAGGGGGAAAGTTGTGGATCTAGGATAATGGCAGCAATGGAATATACTTGCCAAATTCAAAAGCAGCCTCCTGGTGTAAATTTAGGGAGGCTGGCAGCAGATCAAATGCTAGATGGGGAGTTAAGAATACTGTCACTTCCATCTTGCACACGTGCCAGGGTTGTGTTGGCAGGAGGAACTACCATGCTTAATAATCATAAAGAAATAAGCAGAGAAAAGAATCTCCTGACCATTTGTCCCAATTAAAGAGACTGTGCTACAAACAAGCCAACACAAAGAAATGCTTTTCATCACTCCTGCAATGATTTTCCAGTAAGAATGATTTTGGAAGACAGCTCTCCTCTGTGGATGGAATATGTACTCCTCTGCTATAGACTAAGCTGCTTTAGATTTTCAAATCTTAATGTCCAAGGTGATGACACTAGGAAGTGGGTCTTCGGGAGGTGATTAGTTCATGAGGGTGAAGTCCTCATGAATGGCACTGGTGCCCTTCTAAAGGAAAGGTCGCATTTCTCCTGCCACGAAGGGCACAGAATATGACAATAGAAGAAGCAGGGAATGACCCTCACCAGACATGAAATATGCTGGTGTTTGACCCTGGGCTCCAAACCTCCAAACCAATGAGAAATATTTGTTGTTTGCAAGCCACTCATTCTATGGTATTTTGTTATAGCAAACTAACTCGACTAAGACAAGGACCTTCAACTTGGTTAGTTTCCTTGGAAACAGACCCAGAATAACATTTTGCCAGCAGTCCTGCTACTGATGATAATACAATCTTTCAACACAATAATTCATGTTTAAATATGACCCAGTGGACAATAACTACAAAAGTCTATTTTTTTTCATATCCATTCATTCCCTTGAATTATTGACATTTCCAAATAACTTGTAAAATCCTTTATATAATTGCAAACATTGGGTCCTTAAACAAACTTTGGTGAAAGAACATGTATCAGGGTGTGCTAGCCTTTCCCTCAAGGCAGTGGCTTTGTAAGATTCAAGATAAGTGGCCAGGATCTTATAAGAGAAGAAAAGGGCCAGAAGCAGACCCAAGCCTATGCCGTACCTAAACATATCATTAAAAAACTTTTTTCAATTAGGGGATGAGCAACAGAGTATTCAAGAAACAGTGCTAGGGCACTCAGTTCACTCTTCTTTTTTTTTATTTTTATTTTATTTTTGCATAGACGAACTGGGGTGTAGGCCAGAGGTACAGGGGTGAGAGGATTCACCAAAGCAGAACAGGCAGATTTACTGAAATACACTGCTAAGGGGAGCAGCAGGCAAGACAGCAGAGGTCTGCTGCGCCATGTGGGTCAGCTCCCTGGCTGGGGATCGAACTCAGGCCTTGGCAGTGACAGCGCTGACACTCAACCCCTAGGCCACAAGGGACACCCTCAGTTCACTCGTTTTTAAAAATATATATATTTTTTATTGTTATTTATATCTTTTACATTTTGTATGTATTCCCCTTGGGTAACCCACCACCAATTCACCTGTGACCCACCTCCATGGTCCCTTGTGTCCTTTTCTACTCCATTTTGTGCCCTTATCCTGCCCTCCCCTGGCCCCCCACTGAGTGTCTCTCTCAGTTCACTCTTAAAGATAGAACATCACAGTTGTTTAGAGGGTGGTAGATTCAGACCCTGCAAAATGTGAATTCTGGCTTTGCTGAATGCTTGTTCTGTGAATTTAAACCCATTTTGATTTAGTTAAATTAATACAAGGAAAATACTACTACCAGATGAAGAGATTGAGAGAATTTAGTGATATTTTATATACATATTGCTCAGATCACTACCTCCCTAAATGGATTTGTGTGACATGCAAATTTTTTAAACAATAAAATGAAGTACAAAGTTTCATTTTATCTTAAGGAGGTTCTTTCTAAGGATCATATGAAAGACTGAAAAATCACGAGAAAAGGGAGACTAACTATATACTCATAGGATTCTTGAGAAAATACAAATATAATGCATGTGAAGTTCTAAGCAGATTATGTAGAGTAGGTTAGAGTCCTATCAGTATTAGCTTAATTTACAATATTTGAGAACTTGAAGGAGGATGAATGACAGGGGAGATAATAACAAAAATAAATTGAAACCCAATTGGTGACTTTCACAATCCAATAACAAAAGTTATCATACTGGGGATTTTCAGGAAGAAGGCACACACGGGGTGCAAGAATTAGAGTACCAAATAAACACGTGCAGTTTCAAGTAATAAAGCTATATTTCCCTGTATGTGGTGTGTGTGTATTCTCACACAACAGGACAGGTCTAAGAATATATAGAATATACCAATGCTGATTGTCTCTTTATAGTGGAATTATGGGTAACTTCCATGTCTTAGTTATATTTTACAGTTCCTCTGTCTATAGTGGATATATGCAAACTGCTATGTTACCTTGATGTAAAAGAATAACTCTCTCTAAAAACAATGATGAAATAGAACCCAGTCAAAGAAAGCTACTATGACATTTCCTAAAGTTCAAATAAACTTGTCAACTCAGGAACAATGTCACAGATTTTCCTTACTAACAAGTTAGTCTGTCACAGTTTCATATATACCAGCCGGAAGACAAAGTTTGCGGGTCAGAGCAGAAAACAGTTTATCGCATACAACTGGAGCAGGGGCCAGAGTCACACCTTGCTCTTGTTACTCTGAGACCCAATTTCCACAGGGCAACACAAAGAGAGCCAGGGGGTTCTTGCCTTCACACTAGGGTGAATTACAGGAGAAGACTCTGGTTTTATACAGGTACTAGCTGGTAAACTGGCCCAACCTCAGAGAGAGAGAGAGAGATTAACTTCAATACTCTGGAATTGTAAAACTGCTTCAGGGAGAGAAACATCTCTCCTTTTCAAGGCTTCTTACTTACATAAACATCCTGAAAAGACAATCCAGAGAAAATTGGCCTGATAATGCTTTTGCTCAGAAAATGAAACCATTAGAAATGTGAGATATCAAGGTGGAATTGTCTCCCAAATAAAACCAACTCACTAACTTACAAAAACATCTACTGTGGACCTATATGAAGGGGCACATTCAGAAAAGAGCTTAATACATGGAGAATGCTATATGGGCAATCTGAATGTAAACCTTTACTGGTGTGACTCAAATACATGGTATTGAATTTCTCTTCTTAGTTTCCTTTTGATTTACTTTTTACTCTATTTATGAGAACTCTCCAAGTTTAAATTCACATCTTTACTATCATTGAAAAAATCAGATGTACGCTACAAAGTGTTTTTCAAGTAAAATAAAAAAATAGCAGAAGACAGGTTGTGAAAATTTATATAAAGTACAAATATAGAGATGCTGGTCAACTTTATTCAAGATTCTGTGTGTGTTTATCAGCCTTCTTGATTTTATTGCTCACATCTGTCCAAAGGCATTTCATAAAGTTTAATCTCGATAACATAGCAAAGCAGAAACATTAATGATGTTGAAATGTAAAAGGCCAAAGGTAAGAGAGATAGCAGAAAATAAAAACTTAGATGTACTGTGTTGCATGCAAAGATTGGCTTTGTCTTGTTTTTGTTGCTTGCAAAACACAAAATTTGTTTTGTCACTCTTCATTTCAAAAATATACACGCTAAGACAACTGTAGATGAAAAATTCTAAGGATGAGAAACATAACTAATTTTTTCAATATTATACCTGTGGTTTTCATTCACTCAAAACTACCCACAAGCTTGACTTTTGCCCACTGGAGGTCACAGATGGCACCTTCACTTAAATCTCTAGACACCACAGCTGATGACTCGGAGAGTACTATTCCCCAGTGCTACAGGATTAGTAGATTTATTGTAGAATAGAAGCCATCATCTCACTTAGCGTAATGCCCTAAGATGTCAACACTAAGGAAGAAGCTTGAGCCAATTTTTATGAACACAAACGGGCTTCTTGATAGTCAGGTAGAAAGAGGGAGAAAAATAGTGGAGGAACCACATGAGACTGGAGCCAGGCACTGATTTCAGAGGAACTGAGAGAGTTTAGTAGTCTCATGCTGTGGAACTCAATGGCATGGCATTTGCTTGGGCACCTGGAAGACCAGAAAGCCAACTAAGCCTGCCCCAGTATCTCCTGGCAGGCAGGCGAGCAAAAGACCCGAGGCTGGTATTTGAGATAACAAAATGACTCCTTGTCTACCCAAGAACCGGGACTCCTGCTGGCAGATCAATTTAAGAGTGGACAACATGAATCTATACATTTTATTCATTTACTTAATTCCTATGAACTCACTTTGAGAGTAAATACAAGAAAGAGCATGCAAATGAAAATTATTAATTTTGCAAGATACTACCAGGGTACGTATAATGAAGTGAAGTTAGTCCCAATCACTAAAATAGTAATCCAATGTTTCAGCCTCCCTTTTAAGTGATAAAGATTTCTTTCCATTATCACTCTCTTATCCCTCTGTCCTGCAATACAGCTCCTTTAAAAAAATTAAAGATTTATTACACATATTAGGCAAAAAACAGCAATCATTTTCTTTTTCAACAGAGTAGAATTTAAATGTATATAAACTATCTTAAAAGAAATTACTAAATATGTAATTCTTTAAACTTCTTTTAAAGATTTATTTTTATTTATTATACATACAAGAACTGGGGTATAGGCCAGAGGTCGGTGGGTAAGAGAATTCACCAGGGACAGAGTGGGGAGCAGAACAGGTGGATCTACTGAAACACACTACTGAGGGGAGCAGTGGGCAAGACAGGAGAGGTCTGCTGTGCCATGTGGGTCAGCTCCCTGGTGGGGGATTGAACTTGTGCTACAGTGGCTGCTGATAGCTTCATAGTGCTGACACTTAACTCCTTATGCCACTAGGGAGGCCCCTCTTTAAATGTTATTAACTTTGATATAACCTTAAAGTTGTGTGACATTTGAGGGACATTTATCTATTTATTTGTGTGCTCTAATGCCCTTTTAATTCAGTTTTCAGTTTCCATTCTCTTGGGTAGTATTACTATTTCCTGAAATCACATATGACTCTTGGTAAATCACTGGTCAATTCAAACTTGGTGCAAATGAGGGGAAAATACCAGAATCAGCCTCTTTTCAAAATTATACTCTCAGAATTTCTTTTTTGCCTCTTTTCCATGTACATATTCATTTATCTATATATTAGCTTATTACTGGATTTTCTCTTTCTAGTCTGTCTTGACCTCTTCATTTCAGCCTCAGTATCGTCCCAGAGGTATGAAGAAATGCCAAAGCCAGATCTCAGCACTGTTCTGGCGTAAGTATATCACGTTGAAAATCTCCTTAGGTTACTAAAGTGGAGGCTTTAGAATCAGATGATTAGGGAAAATAATTTTATTTATTGTTATCGATGTACCATAATTTTATGTTCTTGCTAGTGTTTTCACACTATAGAATTCCCGCCCCCCCCACACACACAGGAGTAGTCACAGACACCAACAGAGACTCAAGAAAAAAATTTGCACTAACAGAAATGCGCTAGGTCTTGTCAAATGCTTTGAACTGAACACTTAGAAATTATGCATTTTGCTTGATAATTTTTTTATATATAGAAACATACATATCTATACAACTTTTTGCTAATAGTAAAAAAGCCTGACTATCTATCTTATACTTATTGACACATTTACATCTCCAACAGGATAGGTCTCAACTATTTACCATTCTAAATAATATTCAATAAATAGGTACTCAAGAGAAGTCAGATCAGAAATGTGATGTGAGAAAAAATATCTGTAAAATGGTAATTTTACCTGATATTTTTTGATAGAAAGAAAATTAGATAACTCAGGAAAAATATGCAATATACACCACACATGGTATATGGCCATATTCTTAGAACTTGGATGTGATCTCAACCTATTTTGTCATTATTTTTCTGAAGTTTCAACCTATGAAATATGTACGCCTCTGGGCCTCCCTGGTGGTGCAACGGTTAAGTGCTGCGCTGTGGAGCTGTCCGCAGCAGCCACGTGAGTTCAACGCCCAGCCAGGGAGATTCCCACATGGTGCAGCAGACCTCTCCTGCCTCGCCCACTGCTCCCCTCAGCAGTGTATTTCCGTAGATCTGCCTGTGCTGCTCCCCACTCTGTCTCTGGTAAACCCTCTCGCCGCCCCACGCCTCTGGCCTATACCCCAGCTTGTATGCATAAATAAACAAATCTTTTTAAAAATTTAAAAAAAAGATATATGTACGCTTTTTATTTCTTTGCTATAGGTTAGCCAATAAAAACTACAGCATCAATCCCTGTTATCTATAAAAGTCTCTGATGACTTGTGGATTTCATGCAATTTATACGTTAATCACTCCTCTTGGTAGAAGAGAAGCGACTGACTGCAATACATTGTCACTCTGACAAAGGTAGAGATTATAGAAGAGGGAACTAAAATATAAGTTATATTTGGACCCAACTTTTCCCTTTTGGGAAGCATATTTTCAGGGAGAAATGGATCAGATCTCTTCCATAGTCCCCTTAATACTCACAGAAGTTTCCTCAGATGACATTTTAATTACACAAGTGAAGATAAGAGCATGATGTTGAAGAGAAAAGTTAATTTTTTTAGTGTACACTTCAGAGAGAATGATGGGTATATTCAATCAGGTATTTCAATCAGTGTGAATGTTGTATTTTTATTTCCACTTCAGTGGACTTATTTACAATTGAGTGATTCTAAGCTGTTGCTGAGGAATTTAGATAAGAATGAATGAGTGGACTAATAAATTAAATATATCAAGCCAAAGAATGGAGTACTTGGTATCCTTTACATGCCATGTAATCATGCGCAATACCACATAACATGAAAAAAAATTATATGATAAAATAAGAGAAAAAATTCCCAAAGCTACAGTAAAATCTGCAATGGAAACAATAAAAAGAATAAGTTCCATATAGTACTCATTCAGTGCTACATATGGTTTACATAACTTTACATGAGTATCAACTCATTAAATACAACATTATGTGTAAGTACTAACACTTTCCTCATTTTGTTTATGAGATATTTGAAGTCCACAGTGGTAATTTGCTTGCTGGGGTCACACAGATAAAAGAAGATTATCTCGAATTCAAACCCAAGTTGTGTGCTCTAGGAGTTTGTCCTCTATAATGTATGGTTCTAGCACACACACACACACTCTCTCTCTCTCTCTCTCTCTCTCTCTCTCTCTCTCTCTCTCTCTCTCTCTCTCTCTCTCTCTCTCTCTCTCTCTCTCTCTCTCACATACACACACACACACACAGAGTTACAACACTCAGTTGTAGAAAGGAAAAAAATGACAATCACTTTGAAGATAATCCTGGGTTTGATAACTTATGAACAAATAGCTTCCATCATCTCTGGAGCTCTTTTCTATGGAAAACTGTACACACAAGCAAACAGCATCATTTCCGTGCAGAAAATCGCTCTGTGGCATTGCAGTACAAATGAAAGTATGGGTAAAACAAATGACACATCTTTAGATCTTATGCCATGAAGTGATCTTGAGTGACTTCTTTTCTAACTTCTTTAGTATGAGGACAAAGCCATTAATAATCAAAATACCCCTGGCCAGAAATTTACCTACTGCCTCTCAACTTCTAACCTGCTCTTCCTGCTCCTATGGATAATTAAGTAACCTTGTGAGGGCTGCCCACACAGACCCACCCATGGAGTTAGCCCAAAACAAATACTCTGAACCTGAGGACTGTAGCCTGAAAACAATCCCTGTGGAAAACTTATTCCTTAGATCCAAATTCCACTTATTTTTTTTTCCATTCTTGATCTTTTTATATATATATATATTTCATTTACTTTTGTATACATATTTTTTACATTATTGTGTGTTCCCCACAGGTTACCCACCACAGTTCACCCATGGAGCCATCACCATAGTCCCCCGCGCTCCCCTCTTCCCCCCTCTTGAGCCCTTACCCCCCCCCCAAATGTCACATTCTTATTTGGCTCCCCTATATTCCTGTTATAAGTGAAACCATTCAATAATTTTCTCTTTCTTTCTGGCTTATTTCACTGATCATGATCCCTTCTAGTTCCATCCATGTTGCTGCGAATCACATTCTTGATCTTCCATAGCGTGATCTATGGCCACGACTGGCTGAGGATGGTAAAACAACTTTCCTCCTGTAAGAAGCAAGGATCCCCCTCTGCTGAGCAGTCACTGCGTTCTGATCTTGTTCCCTGACTCCCCCCAACAGATTTGCACTCAGAACTTTTGAAAGTTAACATTTCAAAAGAATATTCTCCATCCCATTCCTGCTAATTGCTTGACTTGAGCAAAAACAAACAAAGCTATCAATAGCATCCCCCCTCTTTATAATAGAATAAATCAATGAGAATAGAATAAACCAAGTCATAATTTCTGACAACTTCAGCCTCCTTTGCCACAAAAGAAAGTAAAATTTAAAAAGTAGGTCTTTCCACTTTATCATTCTGTGTGCGTGCGTGGGGGGGGGGGGTGTGTAAAAGAAAGTGAAGTAAAAATAAAAGAGCAACATGAGAAGTGTCAGTTTTAATTTTATTCATGTCAATTTAAATAATGAAAATTATATCCCATGTGAATATAAACTGGGGTGGGGAATGCACTACTATACCAAGATCCTTTCCCTGCTGCTTCTATTATCCTCAGTAGTTAAAAAAAAAAAGTTAGAACTTTAATATAAGCTTTCACTAGTGCATTTTATGCATATTTTATTTCAATATAAAATACCCTATTTAGGGGGCAAACAGAGTATTCTAAGGTCTCTGAAGGCATCTTGTGTATCAAAGATGCTCCTAAAAAGCTAAGTTTGGATGAAATTATTAAAACAAAGAAAGGTAAAGTGCCAATTTAATTAGATGTCAACTTTAAAAATGAAAATCTGTCAAAATCTCAGAAGCAGTATAAAATTGAGTTTATTACTTAATGTAACATTTATGACTAAACAGTTCTTAGGTGAGTTAGTCTGGATTAGTCAGACTTTTATCCACAAGAGTTTAGGAAAACATTTTGCATTTTTTATGTGTTTAAATAATCTCTCATCCTACCAAAGAAAGTCTATACATCAGTGGCATGTTTAATTGTACATCTTGTTTGAGTAAGTCCCAAACCCTTTGTGCTGTGACCAATCACAGAAAATGGGCAGGATGACAGGGTAAAACCTACCATGACTTTGGCCTAGTATATATTTTGGGTTTTCTATGATTTTCCAAGGTTTTAGTGTTTAGCTTTCATTTTGTACTAGAAATGTTTTCCTATGTTAAAATGTTCTGTTTTAAAATGCATTTGAATGCAAAAATAACCACTTAACTCACAGAAAAAAGAAAAAGATATGACTACATAACATTTATTATATTTCATTTTATGTACCAACTATATTTTGATTTCAAATTATAACATAAACTTATTTTTGGTGTAATTTGCATATACTTCCAGCGGTGAAGTTTGTTTTGATATTTGGGGTTAGGATGTTGTATATCATGGATTCTTTTCATTAAAATTAAAAGCAATTTTTTCCTTTTTATTTCTCACATAGTGGTAGGTTTTGGAAATGAATTAAAGTCATTAAAAAGAAATCAGTTAAAAAGTGAAAGATTTCATGGGAAATATAAATACCCATAAAAGAATGACACACAAACAATAGGAGAAATAAAAATCTGAACTCAGCAAAAAGAAAATAAGGGTCACCAGAGGGAATGAGAAAGAGTGAAGGGGGTAGAGAAGGAGGCAGATGGGGTGGTGTGGCGAAGGGAATAAAAAAAATTTATCTCTTGCTTGCAAAAAAAAAAGTTTCAGTAAATATTGTAGAGCATATGAAGAATTCACTATGAAGAAAAGTGGTCTTTAGTGACTATAAAAATGGTTCTGTGTTTAAAATATCTCATACCTGAAGACAGAATAATTCAAAATTTTCTTTAGTAAACAGCTGAATCATCAAAAGCAGTAGTGTAAATATAAAAATGGTGCTACTGTTTTTTCTCTGTATTGCACAGAAAGGCGGCAGTGGGGTATTAATGATTTCTATTGAGGTGCAACCCAGCATCTGAAGGAGTAATCTTCTAAAATGACATCTGCATCAAATTTAAAACCCCGAAGACTGTGACTGAGCTTTGCTATTCCATATGCTAAGGACCCACGAAGGATATTCGAAATTTCTTTTCTTTCTTCTTAGACCTTTCTTCTTAGGTCATAAAATTGCTCATTGAGGAAACCTGGCAATATGGAACCCAGGCCACATCAGACTAGGGTTTGTTGCTAATAACCTATCTCATCATGTGGCAAAAGAACAGCCCTTTAGTTTAAGAAGGCTCATCTGTAGAGTGGTTATTCGAATAAAACTGGATACATTCAGCATGAGAAAAAAGTATATATTTAATGAATAAACTAGTTTCTTCTAGCATTCAGTCAAAAATATATACAGTGAAGATTTATTTATTTTTCTTTCTGGAATAATTTTCAATCTGTTCTCCACTTGACCTCCCTCCATGTATAATTCAATCCAACCAACATTTATGAACCTACATGTTGCAGACTCTGCTAGAGTTTGAGCAAATGAAGATGAGCACAGAGCATCTTTCTCAATTAAAAACCTAGTGTCGGATGCGCTTGCACTGAAATTCCCACTAGAGTGACTCCATCTGCCAAAAGCAGTTTCAGTGCTAACCTCACTGCGGCAGCAAACTAACAGAAAGGAAAATTTAAAGTATCCTTCCCTTTGCAAAGAAATTTGTAGACACCTCTAATAAACTAAGCTCATGAAAATGCCAATTTTATATTCCTAATGCACCATTTACTACCGACTTTAAATAGCTCTCCTCTTTCCTGCACGACTCAAATCTAGATAGAAGACTGATCAAAATGAACATTTCTAAACTCCAAGCAGTTTCATCAGTATTTTCCCTGTGTTCAGGTGCACCGCCGGATATACCTGTCATTGCTCTTTCTCCCAAGAATTACTTGGTCTAAACTGGTTGTTTCAGTTTATCAGCATCAGTCATCCTTAATCCCCCAAAGATAACATTGGGAAGAATGAAATAAATCAGAAACTCTAATCCCTCTTTCTTTCATATCACTCTTTCTGAGAGTGGGGAAATCAGCTTTGATAGTGGATTACTGGATGCCACATGTTCTCATTGGAACATCACAGATTGGATTTAGCACAAAATACATTTTTTCTGATCTGTAAACAGCACCAGCTGAATCCATATTTCTCATGAATGTCCTGCCACAGTAGTGCCTGTTCTCTTCATCATGCAGCCAGTTTATTATAATTCTCTCTAAGCCAGCTTCCAAAAATTTACATCTGTCACTTGGAGCTGAGCGTCAGGAAGCTTCACCAACATTCTGGACTACTGAATGTGGTTACATGGCTGCATTTTCTGACTTAGATGCCCTAAAACATCTTTAAGTGGCTGTAAGTTAGTTGGCCTCCTCCTACATACTGCTGGCAACTATCTTTTGAGAATTTACCTTAAGCCTCAAGTTGGCAACTTGAGCCCATATGCTTGCAGTAGGAAATACTGTTAAACTCTAGGTCCACTTTTTGACAACACTGCACTACTGTGACCAAGTGTAAACGCAATGGAATTAATCAGTATTAACAATTTTTAATGCATCAATCCAGATGTCTCCATCATAATGTCGACATAAAGTGACTAAGTCATTTTATTATTCAATCAGAGTCTTGACTTTACACAGGAGAACTGATTTTGGTGACTCTTTAGCTTTCTTTGAAACTCTGGTATTTTAAGTCCTCTACCTGCTCTTCAGCTTTAGATGATCTCTTAATGCAATTCAATCTCACTGTTCTACCATGCAAGCCCCCTAGTTTGCAAAGTTAATTTTAATTGTTGTTAATCACTATTACTCGTGGTTATCATCCCTCAAAGCATTGATTGCATTGAGGAAGGGCTTTTGCCTTCCCCATCCATCCTTTATGTCAACTGTTACTTGCTCCATGTCTTTCAGTTGTGATACATGGTCCTTGGTAGTGCCTTTCTTTCCATTGGCATGTCAATCCAATTCCCTGGGAGAAAGTTTTAACAACAGCATTGTTTCCTTGTGCCAAAGTCATGTGTGTGCATCTAACCTTCCTGCTTAGCAAGTGGATGATTAAGCTCTTGAATTTCTCTGGCCAATCCCAGCACCAGCAATTGCCATGTGGGTTTCCAGGAAGCAGATTCTGAGGATATTATCATGTAAGAATTTTGACAGCTTCAAAAAGAAATGAAATGAGAGGCAGGATTGGACAGAAGTTTGTGATATAGTTTAATCAAAGCACTCAGTCAAATTTATGAGGGGTTCTTAAGCTCTGATGACCCTTTAATACTGCCTTCACTGTAGGAGGGGATTGCGTTTTATATGCCTGTATCATTCACCATTAAATATATGTGTCTTTAGGAAGGGATGTGCCCTTGGGCAAAACAACAGACTCCATCCTGAGACATTTTACGGAGAGGGTTGTCATCTGAGAGCAGTTAGTAAGCAACATTCTAAAAAGCTGGAGGACTAAATCTTTTGATCCTAAAGGAAAGTATTGGTGGCACATCATGAAATCCTCTCTGGAAATTTAAGAGGTAGTTATATAGCTCTAGTGCAGGCAGCAGCTTTCATTAAGGTAGAGAATAATGGCATGCCAGAAGCTGAGCAGATGGACATAAGAGCTTCAAGTGGTGCCCTCAGCTCCTTGGAGTTTTCAGGGGACTGAGAATCATCTAAAACGCCTCCTTTTCTCAGAGGCTAATCTGATACCATTTGGCTTAAGGCCCACTAAGTTGGTCTCCCTAGTCTAGTTAGTCCCTATCTGGAGTCATGTCTCATTTACATAAACTGTCTAGGTTGCCTCCAAGAGTCATTCACAATAAGATATCAACGCACACCTGTCAAAATGGCTGTTATCAAACTGTAAAACAAAACAAAACAATTGTTGGTAAGGATACGGAGAAATTTCAACTCTTACACACTGTCAGTGAGAATGCAAAATGGTTCAGTCAATATGGATATTCCTCAAAAGAATAGAAATAGAAGTACTGTCTGAGCCAATTTTTAATACATATTATCCAAAAGAACTGAAATCAGGGAGCTCAAAGAGATAGTAGCACACCCATGTTCATTGCAGCATTGTTCATAATACTCAAGATATGGAAAAATCTAAGTGTCCATTGGAAGGTTAATGGATAAAGAAGTTATGGTATATACACACAGTGGAATAATGTATAGCCTTAAAGAAGATATGAATTGAATATGAATAACTCCATCAGATACTGTGCTGTGAAATAAGGCATTCACAGATAGACAAATACTACATGATACTACCTGGTCCAATTCAGAGATTCAAAGAATAGAATGGTGACTGCCAGGGTCTATAGAGAAAGAAAACTTGGGTGCTACTAGCCAATGAGCATACAATTCTGCTTATACGAGATAAGTAAGCTCTAAAAGTCTGGCGTATCACATTGTACCTATTGTAAATAATAATAATAATGTATTATACACTAAAAAATATTTGTTCAAAGGGTAGATATCATGTCAAGCATAAAATTCCATATAAAAAATGCTGAAAGATATGGGGAAAATGGGGTAGAAGAAGGTTCCTAAATATGAGCAGGAGACTGAATAATCTGAATGCCCCTCCAGCATCAAAAGAAGAACTCAGTATTTTTCATTTTCTTCAAATGCAGAACAAGAGGGAAACAAGAATGGTTGAGGTTTAAAGGATATTAGTAATGAAATATTAAAAATTAACTGAGACTCCTTAATGCATCATTATCTACTTTCAGCCAAACATATGACTTGGGGATATCAAATAACTTTATAATGTCCAGGCATCACTCATCAGGAATGGTCCAAAATGAGGAGATAAGTTTTCTAGTAGCAAGCAAAAAAGTTTGAGATTGAACATAAATGAGATATCTTTCTTATAAGCCCTTCTTGTGGTAAGCTCTTTAAAACTGAGACCATTTTTGGAATAAGCATTATGAATCCCTTAGTTCTTTACCCAGGGGGTAACAAAGAAGGGAGGAACACAAAGGACTATGGAAGTGGACTGTGAGTTCTTTGGTGGTGGGTGCACTGTGGCAACAGTGCCTGGAAGGGGAATCCTACACTTCTGCAATGGAAACAACATTATAACCATAGTAAATCCATAAAAAATAATTTAAATAAAAAATAATAAATCTATAAAAATTTGGTTTAAAAACTAGCAAATGGAAACAGCCCATATGAGCTGCTTTATTGTAGAAACCAAACACCCACCCTAAGTCCATCCTAATAACAGGTTTTTAATCTCTTTCTCTCTGGCTCAGTATGCTGTTTGCCATCTGAAAAGTCATTTAGAAAACCAGCAGTTTATTACAAGAAAGTTATCTCAATTAAAAACTGAACGGCATCAAAATGAAAGAATGCAAACTTAAGTATTTGTTTCATGAAACACTTTAGCCAAAACATGAATGTACTATTCACCGGGTGAAGAATGTGGAGAAGGGGAATCTGGAAAAAACAGTGTGTGCTGAAACTCCATATGTGGGTATATATTTATATTTAAAATAAATATAAAAAGCACCAAAGTACAATTAGAATAGTGAGGTGGCCCAAACCAGCTCTCCCCAGTTCTTGGTACTGCCTTTCTAGAAGCTCCAACGTGAGTAAATCAGCTAAGACATCCCAAGGTCCACATGACACTCAAAGCTACTTGCTCCCTATCTTCATCTGTTAAATGAGGAATGTTATCAATGACACATCCAGTCATTTAGCAAACAGCCTTTTTTTAAAATTTTTTTTAAGGTTTATTTATTTAAGCTGGGGTACAGGCCAGAGGTGTGGGGCGGCGAGAGGGTTCACCAGAGACAGAGTGGGGAGCAGAACAGGCAGATCAGAAATACACTGCTGAGGGGAGCAGCGGGCGAGGCAGAAGAGGTCTGCTGCACCATGTGGGATTCTCCCTGGCCGGGTGTCGAACTCGCGTCACCGCTGCCGAGAGCTCCACAGCGCAGCACTTAACCGCTGCGCCACCAGCAAGGCCCCCAAACAGCCTTTACGTCTTGTGCTATATATACTTCCTTTGGTGTTGGAGGGAGATATGAAATAAGATACCACACTCCTTGCTTCAAACACTCCACCATCTACTATTGAGACTTGTAAACTGCTGCAATGTAACTGGTTCAACCTGTAAGAGAGGTGGACAGAGTGAGGGAATGACAGAGAGTGAGGACAGAGGAATAGCTCCTGGAGGGAATGCTATGGACTGAGTTACAGCAGGAACTATCCAGGAGGTTCTGGGAACAGACATTCCCATAAGTAGGACTCTATAAAGACACAGAAAGGGCCTCCCTGGTGGCTGAGGGGTTAAGTCTCAGCACTAAGGCCTGAGTTCAACCCCCAGCCACGGAGCTGACCCACATATGGCGCAGCAGACCTCTCCTGTCTGGCCCGCTGCTCCCCTCAGCAGTGTATTTCAGTAGATCCACCTGTTCTGCTCCCCACTCTTCCTCTGATGAATCCTGTGACCTCTGGCCCATACCTCTGGCCTACACCCCAATTCTTCTATGTGAAAATAAATAAAATCTTTTTAAAAAGACGGATTTATAAGATGATTGACTTATGACTGAATTTTGGAACACTGCATTCACTCTAATTACATTTCTCTTAATTAATTAGATAGGTTTCATTTGAGGAACTAAAATATAAGTGAAAACTCAAGTGAAAGGACAACAGCTGAGATCAGGGATGCAATTTCAGAGAACCAAACAGGGTCTCCTTTTATACACATTACTGGAATAATATATTAATTGTATTTTCCATTTAATTATTGGTACCCCAGCTCATTCTTCTAAAAGGCACAAATTATCACGTGACTACAAAATACTCTCTCAAAATACTGAACACTAAAAGAATAGAAAATAAATAAGGCACATATTCTACTTTAATATGTCCTGCTGCCTTTACCCATATTTCATTTTTCAAGTACCAGGATATATGTGCTTTGCACATTTAGATATGCAAAGTAAATGCAGAGATTACAGAGGTGCAACAATAAAGTCATGTTGAACTTCTCACACAATTACTTTTGTTATGTTCAAAGCAATTACTTTTGCTGTCAGTGGGAATAAAATATACTACCACTGAAGAGTGCAAAGAAATCAAGTGTATTCCCTGGAATTACAACATAAGCTGTATGCAAATAGTCTCATAAGTTCTGAGGGCCTGTCCTCTCCTATTTGGTACTGCTGATGCTTTAGTTTTAAATTCTTTAGCTTTTTTATCTTTTAACATCCTGGAAGCTGAAGTAGAATCTGTCTATTAGCTTTGGTATAAAATAACCACATTCATAACTATGGTCGTAAGCCAGGAGGTAGGTGGGAATATCAATAGTGCTTAAAAATATTTCCCTGTAATGATAAAACAGCTATAAGAATTAAAGCAAATTACAGTCTTTTGGAGATTTACAGTTGGATATAGACTTTAATTCCCTCGCACAAGAAGCTTGCTGATCCTGCAACAAAATACATGGTTCTTAAAGACTTCCCATTTCTGGATGTAAATATTTTATAATAAGCAGGTAATGACCCATTTGGCCTTTTCCCCTGAAGTTCTGTTCTTGCTATGGCTATAACTATTTAACCACCACAAAGTCCTCTAGGTTCAAGATCATCAATGTTTTAAAAATTAATAAATAGTAATATTCATACCAATTATAGTAACATAGTCTCATAATTTAAATAATCATGTGATCCATAATTCACTTACAACAAAATAATCCCCTAGAGGCAACAGAGAAAATATTGCAGATGTCTGAGTAAACTATACTGAAATTTTAACAGGAGCAAATTTAGGAAGATAGATTAATTTAGATAATAAGAGAATTCTGGAGAAATTTATCTGGGGCCTTGGGTAGCTAAGATTGCAGATTGTGAAGAAACAGTATAAAGATGTTGTACAGCTGGAGATAATATAGTCTTATCTTTACCCTGGAGGGATTTACCTACATTCCAAAGAGTTAGAATAAAAACACCCTTCCCAGGCATCCAAGTCCTTTTCATCTGGGTTTCTCACAATACAAAGCAGTGAATGTCGGGTAACCTCGGGATCTCATGGCCTCTTGCAGATTTAAGAAATTGAAGCAAGGAGAAACCACACACTTATTATTGTGTGTATCGTATAGTCTGTTGCTCTGGAAATTCTACTAACAACAGATACATAATCTCAGGTGTGGTTTTAAGGAAATCTCAAAGTTACCCTCTGCTGAACAGTATCTCAAATGTTCAGGGCATTTACTGTTTCAAAAATAGAAGCATAAGGACTGAAAAAATCACTTTATTTTCCACTTCTAATTCAAAACTTTCTGTCTAATAAATAATTCCTCAGCCAAAGACATAACTTGACTAGTTTAAAAATACGTGACAATTTGGAATAAAAATCATAAAGTTTTCATTCTTTGAAAGAAAGTTTAAAAATCAAACAGTAGTTCTTGACTCAAAGTGTAAACTATTCCCAGTGAGATTTATACTGGATAATTTGTATTGAATAAGAAAAACACTTAAATATTCAAGGTGATAATTCAGATCATCAACTCACAGAAAACTCCAAGCCCCATGCCTTCAAATATGTCGGGATAATTTATCAGGACACAACAAAATCTGTAAAGTTGGTTATTTAATTGTGCCAATATTTTTTAGTTTAACAAATCTACTTATTTAAGATGACCCTGTCACTTTATAAAAGACATTTCATTTTGTTTGCCTCAGATAACTGTCGTTATGCAATTACTGAATTATCATTTATTTGATAATTGAGTTATAATAATAGGTAGACAGGTAAAATGAATTTGATATATGATGTGTTCAATTTCTTTCTTGTCAGAAGAGTACAAGAATAATCAAAAGGCATGCTTGGATATTTACTATCACTGTAAAGTTTTTAAATCCTCAATTTAATTCTTAGTTTAGTACATTAAAATTTTTAGAACATTTATTAGTCTAACAGTCAACGAGAAATTTTTAGTAATTCTACTAAGAGGTATTTATTTAATTTAAACAGTTTTAATAGTAAATTTGGGTTAGCTAAAAAAAAAAAAATGGGCCAAAATAATGCAAAAGAGCCAGAAACATAAATATCAAAGTTCTTCTAGAAGTACCATAGAACATAAAAATGAAATATGTGATTTTTACCATTGTTCATCTTAATATTAAAATCAAGTCTGTTTAAAACAAAAATATTTTTTCTAGATTCTATACAGTATATAGATGTAATACCTATGACTACTATAGCATAAAGATGCAATACATCAGAGTACAATATATTTTATGAGAAGGAGTAACATATAACCATTTTAGCCTACAGACACATATTTCAATTTCTAAAGAAATATAGAATCTAAAAATGATCCAAAAAATCATGTATTTGGGGATAAACTTGATTTAAAAATTCCCTACTTTACCACTTACTAGTTATGTAATTTTTTAAAGTAAATTATCTTCCTTGAAAAGTTTTATCAGAATAATGCCATGATTGCTGTTTAAATGGTAATGAAATAACATTTTAAAGTATCAAATATAGTTCCTATGACTCGAAAATCTTGTCACCTCCAACGTACCTTTCTATCTCACCAACAACTAGGGGGTTAGTTAACACAATCAGCATCAGCTTCTAAAAGTTTTCTTCTGAAAAGTATCTGAATATATATTGGAAAAATAGTAGCATATTAGGAAAAGCATATGGAATTATGCAGAGGTGAACAGTTGATATGTCAAAAGGATGCACATATGAAATTCTAAGAGCATGTAACTTAAATATGCTGGAAAAATACAAAGCTAATACAAAGGGATAAAAAGAGTGTGAGATTTATTTGAGAATAAATATTATGTTCAGAGGGGTTGATGAAAGAGAGAAACCAAAGGCGGCATATAGATGCAGAAGCTGTTAATAGCCTGGGAGACAGAGAATGACATCAAGTCATCCTCACTTAGAAACAGGTGTAAATAGGAAAACTGCAAAGTCTTTTCATCTTTAGTCCTTACAATGAAATGACTGACTGTGAAGAATCAGTCATAATCTTAAAATTGTAGTCTCATTACCTAGTTAAAGGCTTTATTAAACATTAAATTCTACTCTGTGGTGACAAAAGTGAGTTACATGGATACATAAAATAAAGAGACATTTTTTCAGAATGTAACTGAATTATAATTGTTGACTTATCTACAAATTCAAGATTTAAATTATAAGATAAAGAAGTAGCCCCCAGATTCTAAGCCTTCTCATTTGAAAGGGAAACTAGTATTTTGTGAGCAGCTTATAAAATCACATATATTTTAGTAATTGTATCATTTTATGGTTTTTCTTAATACAGAGTCATATGTCATCTTTAGAATATAATAAAGCCCAAAATATTAAGTGTTTTCTTAGTCTGTCACAAAATATTTTTAAAGATTTATTTATTTATGCATACAAACTGGGGTACAGGCCAGAGGCGTGGGGCGGTGAGAGGGTTCACCAGAGACAGAGTGGGGAGCAGAACAGGCAGATCAGAAATACACTGCTGAGGGGAGCAGCGGGCGAGGCAGGAGAGGTCTGCTGCGCCATGTGGGAATCTCCCCTGCTGGGCGTCGAACACACGTTGCCGCTGCCGACAGCTCCACAGCACAGTCCTTAACCGCTGTGCCACCAGGGAGTCCCTATCACAAAATTTTACTTGTGATTGTATTTAGTGTTATTATAATTTATTGTGGGGCTCAAAAAATCAGAGACAGGTGACAGTAATGTGCTCAAATCAATGAACTGACTGCACAGGGCACACGGTTTAAACTTCTACTGAAGATGCTGAAGTGTAACATATCTGGTTAAGTTTAATTTCTGGGAAACATGAATGTATGAGATATAGCAGCGGCTGTTAGGACGTTGTCTTGTTATAGTACTATCAGAAAGGCTTTCTCTAGCTAGTCATAGAATTTCTTAAGAGGTAGACAATTATTAATTAGAATGAGAACAAAAAAATAGATGGCAGACCATGTAAAGGGAGTACAGCATATACAGAAGGGAGAAAGGGGGAAAAGGGAGAGGGAGAGAGGGAAGGTGAGGAGGGTGGAAGTCGGTCTCAGTCATATCTACTAGAATTAACTGAGGGACATTAATAACAATATGAAAAGACAAATTTAAGTGACAATATAATTGGATGCATTTGAGATAATTTGACCATACCAACCGAAAAGTAAACAAGCCTTTCCTTAAAGTGCCTATTAGCTTTTCCGACCTCCCTAGTGGCACAACAGGTTAAGTGCAGCACTATGAAGCTATCCAGAGCCACTGCAACGCCTAGCCTGGGAGATTCCCACAGGGTGCAGCAGACCTCTCCTGACTTGGCCGCTGGTCCCCTCAGCAGTGTACTTCAGTCGATCTGCCTGTTCTGCTCCCCACTCTTTCTCTGATGAATCCTCTCACCAGCCCCACACCTCTGGCCTACACCCCAGGTTGTATGCATAAATAAATAAATCTTTTTTTAAAAAGTACCTATGAGCTTGGGAACCTAAAGGAAACTCAATTTGTGTTCTTACAAAATTATCAGATTTTAGAATTGGACAAATTCAATATTATTACCTCAAACCAGTAGTTCCTATCTTCTCCATGCTATGTTTTAGGAAAGTTCATTCATCAGCAGTTCCCTCCCTCACCATCCCATCAATGTGTGGGGTGTGTCCAACAAAGGTAACTGTTACACAGAGTCCATACGTGAATAACACATGCAAAGTGACTACTTCAGTGTTTGCCTTTGCAGATGAATGGATAAATCTATCCCCACAGTACCTAGCACTGTCCTTTATATCTTTGATATTAAGAACATGTGTTGAAATAACCACTCGTTGCTCTTTGTAACCTATGCTCTGTCTGCCTGGTATGATTATTGAAAATACCAAGGCCACTTGACGTCAGCAGTCTTGACAATCATGCAAACTCATGAAACAGCTTTCTCATTCAATTTTATTTCCATTTTAGCATGCTTTTAGTTTTCATCATGTATCATTTGAAACTAGTCCTAAGAAAAACAGCTACGTCTTCAAATCAGCTGTGACAAATAATTTTACTCTTTTATCTAATTTCCAACTTCTCAGGACATAAATGCCAGATCCATTTACATTTTCACTTATTAAATGAAATATTACTTGAGCAGTTATTGCGTCCCTAGCAGTTTGATAAGAGTTAGAGATAGAAAGTGACCTAAACATAAAATATGATCTTTATCTTCTTGAAGCAATAAGCAGTGAGAATTATCTAAGCAATTAAAATTTCTTTTTGACATATAAGTATATGTGTGAGTGTGTGTCTTCCAGCTCAGATTTAAATGTAGTAATGGATCATGATAATTATATGATCTTAGGTTTTTAGTGTGCTTATTATTCCCTTCTTCCTTGTAAATTTTCAAACTAAATTTCTGTTAGTCTTGAGTCCTACAAAAAGTTACCTCTATTTTCCCTTGAATTTGGTAGGTGAAAAGGGTAGAAAAGATGAATGTAACTGAAAGGAAAAGGAGAAAAATCAAAGAAAAATTATAAACTTGACATCATTTTAGTTGGAAGGAGAAAGAGAAATGTAGTTACAATCAGTATTCTTAGCACATGGCTAATATATATCCTATAGATAAAACTGTCTCTTATTTATACTGTAAGATAAAATAATATTAATCATACTAAACCATATTATTTAAATACAAATAATGTGTGGGTTGAATGACTTGGTTAAAAACCACACACTTTCCTACTATGCTACATCCACTACAAATTCTGGCTTACGCACTGGGAGATTAATGTCAGGGTAAAAATGGGTTGTAGTATTGATTCAAACTTCTAAACGGTACCTCAAAGGACCAAAATTGGATCCCTAGATACTTTCCAAAGGAAAAGATAAAAAACACTTCGAAATTTAAATTGTCTTATAATTGAGTAACTTTCACCATGATCAACAATTTAACATTGCAAATAAAAGGTAAATTTCAATTTACTGGCTCAAGAGGAGTTAAAATGGAAAATTAAATCATTTCCACATTTGCATAACAAAATTTATTATCTGTAATTAACTAACCTTTAGAAAATTCATTTTTAATTTCTTCCTGTCAACATAGCTGGAAAATGCCAAGTCAACCAGCATTAACATAAAAGCAACTACATTCACGTAGAAGCTATGCAAGCCATAGATGGATGAAGCAGTCAAGTCCTAAGTTAATTAAAGAGTTGTCATCACATTGTTCACTAGAAAACATATGGAGAAATATTTTATATCATTGCTCAGTGCCAACAACATCATAAGATATCATTTTGTAT
The DNA here is from genome assembly GCA_004024925.1 of Scalopus aquaticus. NCBI lineage: Eukaryota > Metazoa > Chordata > Mammalia > Eulipotyphla > Talpidae > Scalopus > Scalopus aquaticus. The sequence continues at coordinate 208,647 of PVIJ01000582.1, read as the reverse complement.
GCGCTAATTAGCTAAAATAATCCATTTAATCAGCACTGTTTATACAAAACTCCTCTGTATTTATCACACTATGTTCCATACCAAAAGAAAAGCTAAATATGAAAATACAGTTGTTCTGATTGTAATTGTTCTAATTCAGTTGTAATGCACATATGTTTTGTCATTCAGTTTCAGAAACAAGTTTTACAGTGGCACTTTTAAAATCTTTAGTGATATTTTAGAAATTAATTTCTTGTCTCTCTCCATTATTGATATAAGTGGTAAGGGAGAGCTGAAAATGTGTTTTCCTCATCATAAAATTTTATCAGGCCCTCATTTGCATATATACATGCATATCTAGAAATAGATATAGAGATTTGAGATTTGTCATGCTTCAGATTGTATGACAATGAAAGTTTAAAAGATATTTTTCTTTTCAATAATAAAAAAAATTAGCAACAACATAACCCTCTGTTTTTCCATATTGCTTATCAAGCTCTGCTAAATACTCTATCTATTCATTACAATTCATAGGAAGAAAAGCGATGGTAGCAGGTGGCATTATGAATTTAAATTAGATCCAGTGTGCAGAAGTGCAGCAGGGGGTCCTCATACGAGTTTCCTGAAAGCATGACACCAACATTATTGTATGTTTTCCAAACTAGTCAGGCTATTATTATTCTACAAACAATACTTTTTTTCCATTTCACTACAGTGCTTTATTTCCCTCAAGATACTAGTTTGTTCTCTCATCAGTCTCTTTTACCTTGACACACGAAATCTAGGGTATTGATTTTGAAAAATATAAAACGAAACAAGCAAAACAGATGCTTTTTAAGACAGTTCTACAGAGTGAACCTACTCGGTATCTCTATTTTGTATAAAGGGTTGCATACATACAGGCAAAATATCAATACCTAAACAAATACACATATATTTTACTCTTCTCAACAAAATTACATTAAATATAAAATTTACTTAAAAATGCATAAGGTCAAAGCTTTATATTACTTTTTCAAAATCATGCCTTTGTAGATTAGAACTTACATATCATGCTTTGGAAAATTTAAAGAGCCTACAATCTTTTCAAAAATTTCAATAATTCTAAACCTTTATTTCCAAACCGAAGAATGAGAAAGTTAAGACAGAAACTGATGATTTATCCACCAATACTCAGATCTATGTCCTTCATAAGCATCTTATTATTACATAATGAGAATCCCATTAAAGTACTTTCCTAGGTAAAGTGATAGTAAACTTTTTTGGCCATCTTCTTTTAACTAATGTTATTTTTAAACATTTTCCCAACTACATCTTTAAAAAATTTTAAAACTCTCATATTTGATTTACCTTTTGTACCATTAATCTAGAACATATGCAAAACAATATGAAAATAAAATAATCAGCTGGAAAGAAGAGAAAATTAATATTAAAATTAATATTACAAAGTATTTGGATTTATAATTAATAACTAAAATAATTAGGGTATTAAATATTCATGAGGAAACCCACAAAAAGTTATTATATTCATGAAAAAAATATACAAATCATGTTCTCGGATTAAACTATCATTTTCTGGAAGGAGAAAATCCAAGCAAATTGCTTAACCTCATGAGATTGTGATAGAAACAAAAATAATTTTGTTGTACTAATTGTGATAATATATCCTCTGTTTATGATGTTGGTGTGGAAGTATGAGTGATTACCTTTTCTTTGTCTTTCAAGCTGAGAAATAACCAAAATGATTAAAGAGGCAATAAATTAAAAATATGTATGACCATACTATCCAGGACACATTTCTCTCAAAAATTGCTTCTATATTCATTTTCCTCCACTGTAAGAAGGTGTTTTTGTCTTTTTCTGGTTTCACTATAACCTTTGGTACGTTGAAACCTAAAGCAGACAACAAAACAAAACAAACAAAAAGCAAACCCTTGGATTCTGGGAACAGAACTAAGGTTAGCTGAGGGAAAGTGGAGGCAGGGGGGTAGAAGCAAAGAGTAGAGGGGTTCCAATGGACTGTGGGGGAGGTTCTAGCACTTTTGTGATGGGTACGCTGTACTACCACGTGGGAGCTTGGATTAGCATGTGCCTCACCTAGTTTGTGTCTCTGCCTTGACTGTTCTTTGCTTTGACTATTCTGTGCATGTCAGTGTGCAGAAACAGGGAAATTTGGTAGGGAACCTCTCAGGGCAAAAGCCGTGGTGTGAGGATCTATGCGTGTTGCAAGCAGCATGTGCAAAAACAGCAATAGATGTTGTGGTTAGAGCAGCATAAACACAGACTTCCCTTGACTTTCTCCATATTTCCCAAACTTGGCTGGGCCAACTGGTTACGTATCCCCCACACACTGTGCATTCCCCGTTTGCCTGCTTGCTTATTTGATCTTTTTTTTAATTTTCTGTCTGATTCTAAATAAAAACGAGACCACCCTTGGGGCTGGGTGGCTCTTTCTTGGTATAGTCTCTCTCGACTTCTCATTGTTCTGCACACAGACTCTGAGTCATCCTTTTCCATCCCACCACCACACGTCCTAATGAGACACTATCACACACTTAAAGTGTGAGCCTGCACTCCTAAAGCATACACCATGCTGGAAATCAGTGTTACCTCCATTATAAAAAACAGTGTTGCACACTTTATTTTCTTCAACTATTATCAATTTAGGAAACACGTCTGTATTACCTGATAACGTGGTCCTCCACATGCAGCTATGCAAACTAACATTCATTGTGAGGGCCAGTTTTATATCCCTAACTGTTATTTGTTCTACTGATAGCTATTAGAGGATAGAAACAAGTAACAAATAATAGAGAGAGAGATAATAGAAGAGAAAGAAAGAAAGAAAGAAAGAAAGAAAGAAAGAAAGAAAGAAAGAAAGAAAGAAAGAAAGAAAGAAAGAAAGAAAGAAAGAAAGAAAGAAAGAAAGAAAGAAAGAAGGAAAGAAAGAAAGAAAGAAAGAAGGAAAGAAAGAAGGAAAGAAAGAAGGAAAGAAAGAAGGAAAGAAAGAAAGAAGGAAAGAAAGAAGGAAAGAAGGAAAGAAAGAAGGAAAGAAAGAAGGAAAGAAAGAAGGAAAGAAAGAAGGAAAGAAAGAAGGAAAGAAAGAAGGAAAGAAAGAAAGAAAGAAAGAAAAAGAAAGAAAGAAAGAAAGAAAGAAAGAAAGAAAGAAAGAAAGAAAGAAAGAAAGAAAGAAAGAAAGAAAGAAAGAAAGAAAACAAAGAAAGAAACAAAGAAAGAAACAAAGAAAGAAAGAAAAGGGGGGGAGGGAAGGAGGGAAGACGGATGGATGGATGGATGGATGGAAGGAAGGATGGATGGATGGATGGATGGATGGATGGATGGAGAGATGGAGAGATGGAGAGATGGAGAGATAGCTAGATTATAGGTAGTTGCAGGGAAAGAAGGCGGAAGAAAGATGCAAATAGATAAAAATTATTTCTGAAAAAAGGTTGAGTAAAAAATAGCAAACTCAAAAACATTAAGAATTTTTTTAATATATCTGGATATTAAATTATGCAAAAATGAATCAAAACTTTTCTCTTTTAAGTTAGGTTCACTGTTTTTTGGAACAAAACAGAGAAATTAAGAATATTTTCCAGGTAAGGATATTGCATATGCTGAATTATAAAATTCATTGTTTATCCCCTTAGGTTTTGCTTCTTCACATCAACCATGACTTTTTTCTTCTCCGTCTACCCATGGGTTTATTTATTTATTTTTTAATAGACTTATTTTTTATGCATACAAGAACTGGGGTGCAGGCCAGAGGTGTGGGGTGGTGAGAGGATTCACCAGAGACTGAGTAGGGAGCAGAAGAGGCGGATTGATGGAAGTACACTGCTGAGGGGAGCAGCGGCTGAGGCAGGAGAGGCCTGCTGTGCCATGTGGGTCAGCGCCCTGGCTTATGATCCAACTCATGCTACAGTGGCTGCGGATAGCTTCATAGTGCTGAGACTGAACCCCTTGCGCCACCAGGGAGGCCCTCGTGTATTTATTTAGTAAAGAAATTTCCCTGAGTTGATAGTGAAATGACCAGCACTACCAGCTGGGATGTCCATCCACGTTCAGTAATATCATTCTTTCGAATGTGTGTCAGGTTCTATGTGTTTTGAAAAGATATGAGCTTTAAAAGGCAAAGCCTCAAGTAAACTGTCCATTTAGCAGACATTTTTCTGTGGCATTTTTGTACAAAATTATCAGCAGGAAAACATTTAACATGAAAGCATAATTTATAAAAATTACTACCTGCAAAAAGTGTGTTCTTAACTTAAAACTTCAAGTCAAAAGTAAAGACAAACAATTAACCATGTTACCAAAAAGGACCCTGTTTGACAATTTGGGGGAAGAAAAAAATACATTATTTTGAATAAAGATTTATCTTTGGGCTTGAAAATGTTTTCTGAGTTAACAAGTAAATCTACCATCCTATTAAGAAAATAAATGAAAAAGTTTACATGTGAGTTACATTTGCACTATAAACAATACACCTAGAAAGAATAAGAAAGAATACGATTGATCTCAAGGGTAAGAAAGTAAAAAGAGCTTGATTTCAATCAGACAGAGAAACGTTAGCTTGAGTATGATAATGAAATATGATACTATTTAATAAATTTTCTAAAGATTCTTTATAACATCTAACATACCCACCTACAATGATAGCACTTACCATAATATTGATTGTAAATGGGGGCCTCCCTGGTGGCACAGCGGTGAAGCACTGCGCTGTGGAGCTGTCAGTAACCGACACCTGAGTTCGACACCCGGCCAGGGAGATTCCCACATGGCATGGCAGCCCTCTCCTGCCTCGCCCGCTGCTCCCCTCAGCAGTGTATTTCCGTAGATCTGCCTGTGCTGCTCCCTACTCTGTCTCTGGTGAACCCTCTTGCAGTCCCACGCCTCTGGCTTGTACCCCAGGTTGTATGCATAAATAAATAAATCTTTAAAAAAAAACTGATTGTAAATATTGTGACTTACAGATATTTACAGCTATCTAATATACATCATGACAACCAGATGGGGGGAATTTTAGTCTTTAAACAGACTGTCCTCATGTGTGTGTGAATTATTTCCTTCTTACTTATTTCTGTATTTATTTAGTTCATATGACAGATTTGATTTGCAGTATTTTTCCTGTCACTAAATTAAATCTGCCCAGCTGAGAAAGAATCAACTAGAACAGCCACAGCTAATGAATAGCTAATGCTGTTTCCCATGCAATTATCTTGCCTGAAATAACAGGATTATGTACAGCAGTTGATAGGATAATTTATTGGATATTATCCCTTCTTTAAAGATTTTATCTTAAATCATGCAAAATACATTTTGACAGCATCTTTAAATTGTTAATTAACTTACAAAGAACTTTGGAAACTTCTTAACTCGTCATTTTTTTCACATTTTCTTCCATTGCTATTGACTATTCTAGTCAAAAACACAGTGGTAACTGCTTTTTAATATTTGTGACAATTACTTGTGCAAGGAGAATTCAGTTACATCTCTGAAACAAAGCAAAGGAATGATGAGGCAGTCTTCATTTGGTTTATTCAATCACTAGGTATTCAGACCAGAGTTTTTATGCGGAAGTTATCCATTAACAATAATAATGGAAAATATATTGTTTATATTTATTAAGCACACTGTTCTAAGGTCAAGTTCTATTCTAAGACTTTTCATTTGTAATTAATTATAATCAATTATGTAACAATGGACAAGATTTGAAAGAATGAGCTAATCAAGTTATTCAGACAATTAACACCACCAGAACACTCATAATCCAGCAGAATTTCTGATAGTTGGAAAATGTTCTTTACTACTTCAAAGAAAGACTGAGCTACTTATGGCACCACCCAAGTACTCATTAGTGTTAAGGGGGAGAGTGTATTGTTTCTTCCACTTCCAAGAACTTGTTTTCCATATTCTGGCTCAATATTACTTTAGATCAAACCACCAAAATAAAATTGTGCCATCATCATTATTTTAATTAAATTGTGCAAAATTTAATTTCTCCTTTTGTTTTTCTATGGATTTTCCCATTTCCTACAAAGTACAAAATAATACACATTCAAAACAGGCTAGTTTGTAAGGTTTATCCTCACTAAATGGTGCAGGTTTGATTACCCAGCATATCTTTCTTATCTCTTTTGCTTCCAGCTGCTAAGATTTTATTAATACCTTAAACCAATTTCATCTTTCATCCTTGTTCCTATGTAAGCATTGAATAATAGACAATGAGGAGGGAAATATCAACAAATCATGTAAATCCAAAGGAAATACGGGTTTGTCTGTCTTATACAAATAATAGCTTTTAGCTCTGATGAGAACTACTCAGAAAGTAGTTGAACATTCGGATTTGCTTAAACCTCCAGGGAATCAGAATGTTTTCTTTTACACTTAATGCAAGTAAGAATATAATTTTTGAAATCCAGCAAGAGGTCTTCATAACATCTCTAAAATTATAACAATGATCCAACAGCAAAGAAAACAAAAGCAAAAATAAACAGATCATATAACATCGAATTAAAAAACTTCTGCACAGTGAAAGAAACTATCATTAAAATGAAAAGACACGTGACCAAATGGGAGAAATATTTGCACCTCATACATCTGACAAGGTGCTGATAACTGAGATCTATAAGAGACTCATACAACTTGACATGATGAAACCAAACAGTATAATAAATGGACAGAACTAAACAGACACATCTCCAAAGAAGATACACAGATGGTCAAAAGGCATATGAAAAAACAGCTTCATCATCCCTTATATCAACGAAATGCAAATTAAAACCACAATGGCTTTCCACTTCACACCTGTTAAGAATGGCCCACATTAAAAAGACCAGAGACATCAACTGTTAGTAAGGGTTTAGAGTAAAGAGGAAGCTTTGAACACAGCAGGTGGGAATGTAGACTGATTCAGTCCCTATGGAAAACAGTATTGAGATTTCTTAAAATATTAAAAATAGATCTACCATATGATCCAGTGATTCTACTCCTACTTATTTATCCAATGAATGCAAAAACACTAATTCAAAGGTACATATGACTCCTATGTTCATTGCAGAAATAGACAAGTGGTGGAAACAATTTAAGTGACCAATGACACACAGTGAAATATTATTAAGCTATGAAAAAGATATCACTTGCCATTGTGACAACATGGATAGAACTGGATGGGATTATATTAAGCAAAATAAGTCAGAAGGAGAAAGACAAAGATTATTTCTTACATGGAATATAGTGAAACTAAGTAACAGATAAAACAAACCCTAGAAATCTGACTGTAGATTTGAGGCTAACAGAGAGGGAGTAAAGGTGTGGGTAGGAAGTGATCAATGGACTATGGTAGAGGATTATGGGTGCTTTGCTGGTGGGTGTGGTGTGGTAACCTATTATCTCTCAATCATATATGGCACTTAGACCAACACTACCTCAATAAAAAAAAAATAGTTTTACAAAATTGTAACAGTGGGGCCTCTTAGCAATGAAGCTATCCACAACAGGTTGAGTCTTAGCAATGAAGCTATCCACAGCCACTGCACAAGTTCAATCCCCGCCAGAGAGCTTCCCACATGGCGCAGCAGACCCCTCCTGACTCGCCTGCTGCTCCCCTCAGCATTGTATTTCAGTTGATCTGCCTGTCCTGCTCCCCACTCTGTCTCTGGTGAATCCTCTCACCCCTCCCCTCAACACCTCTGGCCTACACCCCAGCTGTTGTATGCATAGACAAATAAATCTTTTTTAAAAATTATAACAGCGTTTTTTCCTATACTAGAAAGACATAAAAATGTGCCACTGTTAAAGCTTGAAGCTTTAAAGCTTAAAAAAGATATCAATCTGAAAATATTAAGCTGGAATTCTAAGTAATTAAAAGATTCAAAATAAATAGCACATGTATGTTTGTTTAATAAACTTTACAAGATACTTTTATTTTAAAATTACTTTGGTCCATTTATTTCCATAAACTTTCATGTCATAATCTCCTCTTTTCAAAAGTCTACTATGATTTCAATTTTCCTTCACAGTTGTTAGTCATTCTTCTCAAGAAGAAAAATGACTTGGGAAATGATCTGGAATAGGATTCCCCTGCTGCTTTCAATCCCAAAGATGCTATGGGTTGGAACTTGCCTCGGGGTTCCCTGCTGATCCTTAATGTTCCGTCAGCATCACCAAAGAGTCACCCTCACCAGCAGTTTTATCTCTTTCTTTCCCCACGTAGGTAATATAATTATTGTCTCTGAGTAAGGTTTTCATAGAATCATAAACTGCACCCTAAGACCTTCTAAATATCATGATTAAAGAATTCATTTGCTCAGTTTTTCATTAATTCTCACATTCACACATTTGTACAAGTATAAATACATTTATCACAGACTCTCCCCACTAGGACTTAATAAAACAGTGGCACTAACCTTTGTAACATGAGATTTTAGCCGACATTTAAGTCACTTTTCAACTGGAATGAAGCCAGTAAAGACCCAGGTGAAACTCATCGCACTCAACTTACAGTTCATAAATCTTATTTTTAACATATTAATATCTGAAAATAACGCAACCTGTAGAACACCCCGATCTTTGCAGTGACAGCACATATTAGCATAGCTTAAAATGCTATAGTATAAAAATTATATTTCAGCAAATATTTAATTGTGCTGAGATTTTTAATTTGTAATAATTTCAGCAAGTGAAGACATGTTTCCATATTTCCTCTTCCCTTGATTTCTACTTATATCAGACGCCACTTACCAACACTCTCAATAGTGTTTGAAAAAATAGGTGCAAAAATATATTTTTGCAATATATACACATCAAATTATTCTGTTGTCTTCCTTAAAACACTGGTACAATTGTATCTCAAACAATTATATCTCAAAAAATAAATTAAATAGATCTGCGATTTTAGATATCAATGCCATCTATTTTGCCTTGCAGAAGTGTTTGTCTTTTTCAAAATAATTCCTCATGGAAGACATTCAAATTCCATGATATCTTTTGAAGGACAAAATTTTAGAGGTTGAACAACTTACCAAATATCCATCAGAAACTACTGTTCCATCACTTATCCATACTAGCTGTGAGGCTAATATAAATGAGGGATTCCATAAAAGCAAATGACCCAGCAAGGAGATGGTGGGATACAAGAGGGCTGGATTACTCAATGAGAGAACTGAATGCAAATCAGCCTGACCCCAGCTGGCCTTTGCACGTTAGAGGCTATATGATGCAGTAAAGAGATCATGAGCTTTCGATAATGTGTAATTTTTCCTCTGTTACTTATTGATTATGTAGTCCTGGGCAACTCAGTTCAACTCTCTGGCCTCAGCTTTCTCACGTAATTGGCAACCATGCCCACAGCCCAAATTCAAGCCGTTTGCTATTGAACAATTCAATTGGAGCATTGCTACACTCACTGGTCTATGTGTTCTCTAGTACTGCTCATACCTTAGTGACCCAGATGAACAGCTGCAAGAAAGATAATATGATCTTCAAAGCCTAAAATATTTACTCCCTAGTACGTTACAGAAAAAGCTTGCTGAGTTCAGTTTCTGAAGTTGTCAAATCCAGGGAAAATTTGTCTATACTCACAGAGCTGGCCTCATCCATCAGGTTGGGGTTTTGATCATTCCCTCCCTCTGTAACTTTCTTTCCCTATCATTCTACTTTCTCACATAGGCCTCCTCTCTCTTTTATTTTTTTTTCCATTTTAAAGGATAGGTTTATTAGGAAAAGGAGAGAGACCTGCATCGTGACAAGTGGGTAAGAAAGCTGCAGCTCCTTTTTGCAAAGGGGAAAGGTTTGTAAAAAGAAACACCTGCATAGTCACAGACAGACTGGAGAGCTGCCTCCTCTCTCTTTTGATAACTGTTTCATTTTCTTCTTCTAATCCTTAAATTTTGGTGATCCCTAAAGTGTCACCTCCTGGTCTCCTAATTTTCAGTTATACACTTCTTTATATAATCTCTCTCATCCTTCAACGCAAAAACAATCCCTGGTCAGCTAACACGTCCCAATCGTTCACCATACTTGGTACATTACAAGGAAAAGATTGAGAGTTCTTTAAATTTTTTTCCTTTTTAGCCATATTCTAATCCTCAGCCAAGCATAAGGAATGCTCAGTAAATACTGTGCAACAAGTGGAATAGATCTCTATTTCTACTCTTATGCTCCCTCTTGAAATTAACTTGTAATTTACACTCCTTTCTTCCTATTGTGAGTTCTCATCAGTGTCACGCTCTATAAGACAAATTAAAATGTCCTAAAAGAACTGATCCTCCAAACCACTGGAACTAAAGTATTGTAAAAGCTCTCTCTCCTGAGTTGATCAGGTAAGTGCTACAATTACACAAATACATCCCACCAAAGCAAAGTTAAAATGCTCAAAGAACAAAAGAAAAAGGAATAGTGAGATCAGCATGGTGGCAGTATAAGAGAACTAAACATCATACATACTGAGTAATAGGAAGAAACACTAAACAGTCAAACTTAAAATCTCAGTTCCCATTGTCAAGGAAAATAAAACAGCTCTCATAATGTGAATTGACACTCCCTTGGATAAAAAAATCCAGTGCAGGAATGAAAAAGTTCAATGTTCACTCTCCTCAGGCCATTATATACATGATCATGAGTTTTTATACCTTGCTGGAGAATTCCCCACTGCCTTAAAGTATAACTGAAAATTATATATAAATATATACGAGTATGTGTTTTATATAATATATATATTTCTTGGGATACATAAAATAATCTTCAGCTGAAAAACTTTCAAGAATGATTGCCAAATATATATAAGACCCGTCGGCAATAGTGAAGGGGCTAAATCTTAAACCCTCACTGAGATGTGGCTCAAAATTGCAGTTGATGTCTGAAATTACTTTGCGTTACCTTTCTTTCCTCCATTTTTTTCTGAACAAATCCACAGAACCTGGATGATGAGTAATGTGGCTGCTTCCGAAACACCAACCAACTGAGAGTTGCAGCTTGCACTGCTGAGTCTGTTTGCAAATAAAATAAAAGCAAGGAGAAAACAGAGACATAATTATGAAAGACACTAGAATATGGAAAAGAGATTAAACCTTATTAAACTATCATTTCTAGGCATTAGCAGCAGTTCTATAATTAATAATATAACAGTTGACTGCACTAAGCACCATAACAGAAATTAAATTTTCATTTATGAACAGGAATAATGAGGTAACATAAAAAGATTGGGCTTGAGCTTTTCTGCTACTGAAGATTAATAATTGCCTAAGGTCTGTATTCAGAATTGAGACACACATTTGGTTGTAGAGAAAGATAATTCCCAGGGTGTGCAAACAGTCTTTAACCCTGGACTGCAGTCGTGACATGAGCTGGATGCAATTTCCATTTAGCCATCACTGGAGTCAGACTATTGCTCATTGCCTGTTTCATTATATACACACTGCAGAAAAGTAAATATGTCTTTTATGGGGGTGGGGGGTAAGCAATATAAAAAGACAAAAAACTTACTGGTTGGTTTTTAAAAGGAGCCCTTGGCAATATAAATATTCATTGTAGTAGTCCCATGTTAGTTGAGGAGAGACTTTAACATCTATAAGGAAATTTCGTTTTCTTGGAAAAGAGTGAATAAACAAGATGTATGGAATTTCTTATGGACGCTATGTAAAGATTGTTCTGGTGTTTTACTCTGTTTTTCCTTTTTTTATTCTTTACCCTGTATTATTTAAATGATATATATGTAAACTAGATATATTTATTCTACCATTTATATACGCATGAATAAAAAGTCTAGACGACTTCACAAAAACATTAATCACAGTGCTTATTTTATAAAAATGTAAGTCAATTATATAAAAATTTGAGAACAGAAGCTACGATGGGCTCAAAATCTTATTTTCTAAATTTTTTAAAATTGAGATAAGATTGGTTGACAACATTGCATGTAATTCAGCAGTATGGAATCTCACCTTTTCAGATGCATGTCGCCATAACTCACCTCTGCCAAGGCCCCCACCACGGCCCTTTGGGACACCCCCCTACACACACTTTGCTCTTCACCATCCCCCTCTCACCTCTGGTAGCCTGAGTTCTATAATCATTTCTAGGCTTTGCTTCTGCTGTGGTTCTGTCTGACCTTTTCTTGTCTTTTCTTTATATTCCACATATAAGTGAAACCACCCAAGGTCTGTCTTTCTCCTTCTGGCTTATTTTCAAATTCTTAACTCACTGAATACCATTTGGTACATTTCTCTTATAGATGAAGTTTTTTGTCGATTTTAGTTTAGTTTCAGTTTACTTGCTTCACTTAAATACCTCAGTATAGTCAAAGAGCAGAAAGAGAGCGCCAGTATATGGTGCCAAAGATGCAGCAGGCACGTTCAAAATCTTCAGAACCTCAAATATTTCTGTGTTGATCTCATCTATCTCTTTTTTAGATTAAAAAAAAAAAATCTAAAGATCTGTACCCCAAGATTTGACCCCAGATCTACTTGAATCCACAACATTAGGTTTCTTCTACTTTACTATACAATCCATTTAGCCCCTCATAGCCTTAAAAATGTGATAGTTACAAGATAATTTCAGAAACACAATCCTATTAACTATGAAGATGAAAACAGAGAGAGAGACACAGACCCTAAGTAACCAGAGGATATATGGCAAAAACGTTTGACCTTGACTGGGACAAATGATGACATTGTCCCAGTCAGCATTTCTTCAGTTCTGAACTCTGACCTAAAAATGCCTTGCTCCCAATATCTGAAGTCATTTAGTACTAAATCTAAACTAAAGACTCTTAGGAAAGGTTCTTGTTGTTAGCAAAGGGACATGAGGACCTAACTGTTCAACCAAGGTCACCAACAAATGCCATTCTGCTACATCCATTACAGACACGTCTAGCCTCATTTTGTCTTCTCATTTAATATTTGCAATGACTGTCACTTCACGGAAACACGCGAATCCTCTGACTTCTGGTAGCATCAATTAACACAAGTTTTGCTTTTTTAAATAACTAGCTGCTCCTCTCCCTCTCCCTGTGTTTAGCATCTACTAGTTGCCAAGAACTCTCTTAGACCTGGGGGAGCATAGCACAAACACTACTGACCAGGACGCTCCTATTCTCTAATGTGCAGAGACAGGCCATAATAAAGAGTTACGTGAGTAATAAGTGTGATGGAGATAAATACGTGCTGGTCCCAAAGACACAAAGATAAAAAGTTCTTGAGGCAGCTGAACATTTCAAGAGAGCGGCAGGTATAGTGCCAGGACGGCCCAGGGCAGTTTCTCTAAGGTCTGGGCAGACGGTAAAGGGGGAGTCCTGAAGCCCTTGGTGGCTCTCTCAGCCTTTTCATGATCTTTCTGCATTATTTGCAGAGGCCGCCAGGCGCAGGGCAGGTGGGGGGACGGGGGAGGGCGGAAGGCCAGCAGGCCTCCCAGCCGGGCAAATCTTCACTCTCTTCTGGGCTCTCTGCTGCGCCCGCCGCACAGCCCCCTGCTGCCATGGCCTGTATGCGGCTGCGTTGTGGGCTCAGCCTCCAGGCCCAGGGGTGCCCACGCACGCACACCCACACCCTACTTGAGGTGCCGCCTTCAGGCCGCATGTAGGCCCGCGGGCTCTGTCATTAACGTAAGGGTGGGAGGGCGGAAAATCCTGATTATTCTCTCACTTACCCTACAGTGAGTTCTATTTTACACTTTCAAAGATACGTAAGTCAATAATAGTACAAGAAAAGACAATAACTAGGTGTACATGAAATGGACATATTTAGTAGATAAAAAGCAGGACACTTGCTTAGACCTACGCAGCTGTTGAACTCACCAGGAACATGGCCTCCAAGGACGCTTCCTGCCTTGCTCTGAGGAGAGTAAAAGGACAAGTCCAGAGATGCCGTGAACTCAGAGGAGCCAGCGAGGTTGGGGGAAACCAGTGTCTCGGGCCCCCCAGGGACCAAAGCTGACCCAGCAGAAAGAAGAGACGCAGAGGAAACAAAACACTGGGAAACAAGAGAGGGAGCCGGGGGAGGGGGAGGCAGCTGGGGGTAAAAACCAGATTCACCCCTGTACCTGGAAGGCAAAACTGGCTGCCCTGGATCTGGGCGAGGGAGATGCAGGTGTCAGTGCTGTGCTGATCCAGGCAGCAGGGGACGGGAGAGGAAGGCCAAACTCAGACAGTATTACCCCTGCCACCCATCTCCTCTCTCCCCAAGGAGCAGACACATATGGGACCCTAGTGGATACAGGGGAGCTGGGTTGGAACACACCAGGGACTGCAGAAGAGGCGGGTCTGAGGCCCAGAAGCCCAGAGAAAAAGAGAAAGCCCAGCACAGCGGTTCTCAGGAGCGGAACCCTCCAGCCCCTCCTCCACTCCTGACTGCCCCGCCACAGAGTACTTTTCCTTGGCTTGCAGCGCCATCTACTGGAAACGTGGCAGCTCTGCACCTTCAATATTCAGAAATAATGGAAAGATGAAAAAATACAACACAGAGAAACCTGAGTCTTCAGGGTAACAAGAGACAGGGATGCAGACTCTATGAAGATTAAGAGAGCAGTACATCAGCAAGACATATCACTCATCAATACATTATACAATACAATATACATTAAATGAAGGCGCATCAATGTATATTAGGCAATTACTAGCAAATCTGAAAACACTCTTTGGGAAAAACATACATGGATGGAGACTTTGATACCCCCAAACAAATAAATACACAATCACACGTAATGATGGGACTGTTTCAGAGGGACACAAGGACCCATTAAAAAGAGCTCCCAATGACTAAAATTGAAGTAATATTTTAAGCCACAAATAAAGCCATCAAGAACCCAAAGCATAAAACAAACACCCATGATTACATACTAATATAAATAATTAATGGAATAAATAAATCAGGGAAAGGAAACAAACTTCCCTTGCAGAAGAATTCTAAATAACTTAGGTAGATACTCCCCCCCAGAGAAAAGGCAGCATGACTGCCTACATCCTGTGTACAAAGGCTTCCTTCAAAGAGTATGAAATGTTAAAAGGAGCATAATTATTATGTCATGGAGAGACCTGACATCACGACCTCAGCCAGGCAATCAAGGTTGACATCAGTACTTATGTCGATCATATATCAACTATGATATTATCAGTCTTATTGATGGTAGGTGATGTTGATGGTATGCCCTTGATATGCTTGTTATGATGTGATGAAAGTGCCATTTTACCTCTATGTTTTCTCCCTCAAAATTCCCATAATCACAGTCTAATCATGGGAAAAACATCAAATAAAGACCAACTGAAGTATGTTCTACAAAAAACCTGATCAATACCTCTCAAAAGTATGAAGATCATCAAAAATGAGAAAGGCCAAGAGAAACCTAAGGAAGCTTGTAAGTGAATGCAACTTGGTGCCTGGTGTAGGTGTAGGATTCTAGAACAATAGGAGATATACACACACACACACACACACACACACACACACATAATTTATGCATATAAGAGCTGGGGTAGAGGCCAGAGGTGTGGGAGGCAGTGAGAGGATGCACCAGAGACAGAGTGGGGAGCAGAACAGGCAGATTGACTGAAATATAAGGCTGAGGGGAGCATTGGGAGAGACAGGAGAGGTCTGCTGCCCCATGTGGGAAGCTCCCTGGCCTGGGATCGAGCTCATGCTTCAGTGGCTGCGATAGCTTCATAGGCTGAGACTTAACCCCTTGCACCACCAGGGAGGCCCCCAATAGAAGGACATTAGATAAAATCTAAGGGAATCAAAATTAAGTATAAGCTTTATTTAATGATAATGTATAACAAACTGGTTCATTAAATATGACAAATGTAGGCTATTAACTTTAAGATAATAATTGGAGAACCTGAATTTGGGGCATATGGGAATTTGCTATACAACTTTTCTGTAAATCTAAATCTATTCAAAATTAGAAGCTTATTACATAAAAAAAAAAAATTTAAATGCCAACATCTGAGCCCCAAAACAGAGAACATTCTGTCACCTTGAGTTGCAGCTGGTATGCTGTATTTTTAATGAGTTCCTCCCTGGGACTGACAGGAAGCCAAGTTTGAGAATGACTCTTTGAAAGAAAGGACTTCTTTGCTTGAATGATGTGAACATTATTTATATTGAAGTTAAGGTTATTAACATTATAAATTGTTAAACATTATAAATTGTTATCAGTTTTTTAAACTGATAACAAACATTTTAATATTCTTTGAACAACTTAGATAAGTGAATCCTGTAATTTTTTAATTTAAATATAGATCTAGTATTTCTGGTGATTATTTCGCATCCTAATTAAGATGTGCAGTAAGTATAATTAACACGCCATATTTTAAAGACTATAAAAAAGAAATGCAAAATATCTCTTTAAGAATTTTTCCTTGTTATCTCAGTGTTGAAATATTTTGGAGATTTGCTGTCAAATAAAAATTATTATTAGAATGAATTTCAGTTGTTTATTTTTATTTTCTTAGTACTGTATTAGCAAATATTTAATTACATATATGGCTTACTTTACATTTCAAGTGACCAGAGTTGGTCTAACTGCTATGGTGTATGATCTAACTAGTTGTTGCTAAAACTATTAGAATGTCCCATTTTCTGCTGACACATTGAGTGTGTCTGATGATAAATAAAATATTCCCTGGAAAGATCACAAATTATAAAATTCCTCCATGTCCTTTCCCATTCCAGGCATTAGTAGAAGGAGAACAAAATACACGCACATTTTAGAACTGGATCTATATTTTTAAATCTCCAGTGCAGCCTCGGGAGTGCAGGGAAATGATGTGGATTTGGAAAAAGTTAAGCAAAGGTTTGAATCTTTGTCCAGCTACCTAAGCTGTGTGACCTATTGTAGATTTAGTAAATTCCTCAGTTTCATTTTCTTCAACTGCTAAAAAAGAAAAATACCTATTTTGCATAATAGTATAAAACATAAATAACACATAGGAAATGACATACTTTGTAGACAAACAATATTTGTTATTTTTAGCAAGGTTAAGTAATTTTCACTCTTTATCCTAAAGAGCTTAAGAATATTTCACTCTCGATGCCATTTGAAATAGATACTTGAATTCCTAATTTAATTCCTTGATGACAGGCAATTTGTTCTCATGTGGACTTTCCCCAGGAAAACATGCCTGATAGATCCAAAGTCCTTGGCTTTTCATCTAGAATGGAGAAATAAGGCTACCAACTCTAAAAAAAAATTGTCTTTATAGCTCACTCAGTTCCTTTCACTTAGAACAGACCACACAGAAAACAAACCAGAACCACTAACCCCTAAATGATAACCTCACAGATGATGCTCTGTGACTCTCTTAGTGCTATAAACACAGTGTAAAAATAATTATACCTTTGTTTCAGCATATTTAGTAGTTGAATAAAAGCAGGGTCAAACTCTATGAGAAATGGATTTCTTGGCAATTAGGATCTATATTATCAAACCCAAAATTAAATAGCAATTTCACCACTAGTCAATGGTGCATCAGGGAGACTGTCGCTGTCAATTATGTAACAGGGGCATAAAAGTTCTTCCAAGGAGCTCCTAAAAACTTCATTGAAAATTAAATTTTAAAATTACTTGAATTTTAAGTAGGGTGATAAAGACTTAAGTATAACAAAACACTTCCAACTCACGAGCACACACAATAGCTGATACCCAAATATTTGAGTTGGGAAAGTAAACGAGTAAAATGAAGACCTGGAGTTGCTTTTATTTAAATCCAACATATTCAGCTCACAATGCTGATATTTGACTGTCATCATTTGCATTTATTTTTACTTTGAAATTTAAAACAAGCAACCATGGTCTCCTTTTATGATTAGCATTAATTTCTGCATGGGTTGTATTTCTTTTTATTAAAAGCTAGCTTAGTGCTTTACCAGGAAGAAATGTTGGACAAGGAATAATGCAAGATGTGCTAAAACACATTAAACCACATATTGCTGTGTAGCACAGGGGATGTGGAGTAAATAATCACTGAAATTGAGCCCATTGGATGTTTTAAACTTTATTTTTTGTAATTCACCATTTTTCTTTAAGCTTTAAAAAACTTTGACTATATTGGGTATAGCTGCATCATGACGTCT
This sequence comes from Scalopus aquaticus, assembly GCA_004024925.1. Taxonomy (NCBI): domain Eukaryota; kingdom Metazoa; phylum Chordata; class Mammalia; order Eulipotyphla; family Talpidae; genus Scalopus; species Scalopus aquaticus. Next base: position 190,600 of record PVIJ01000582.1, on the reverse strand, counting down.
AGATAGGGGTTCGTGACACTTTTACATAATTTCTTGCACTATAAGAAATTAAAATTTAATTTTCAACCTGTGAAGTTTAGTTTGACATGTCCATCAAACATCTAAGTTGCTTCTTAACAGAATCAAGTCTAATATTTAATGTTTAAACTGCAGGATTTATTTTGACTCCACTGGCTTTTGCTTTCACTATCATTCACTTCGACACTGCATCTCCTCCCCTTGTGATGACTTTCAATTTTTTTTTAATTTTTTTTTTAAGGTTTATTTATTTAAGCTGGGGTACAGGCCAGAGGCAGGGGTTGGCAAGAAGGTTCACCAGAGACAGAGTGGGGAGCAGAACAGGCAGATCAGAAATACACTGCTGAGGGGAGCAGCGGGCGAGGCAGGAGAGGTCTGCCGCACCATGTGGGATTCTCCCCGACTGGGCGTGGAACTCCCGTCTCCGCTGCCGACAGCTCCACAGCGCAGCGCTTAACCGCTGCGCCACCAGGGAGGTCCCTCAATTTTTTTTAAAGATTTATTTATTTAGGCAGACAAGCTGGGGTACAGGCCAGACGCATGGGGCGGCGAGAGGGTTCACCAGAGACAGAGTGGGGAGCAGAACAGGCAGAGCGATGGAAATACGCTGCTAAGGGGAGCAGCGGGCGAGGCCGGAGAGGTCTGCTGCACCATGTGGGAAGCTCCCTGGCCAGGCCTCGAACTTTTCTCACCACTGCAGACAGACAGCTCCACAGTGCAGCGCTTAACCACCGTGCCACCAGGGAGACCCCAAATTTCAATTTTTTTTAAGGAAGACCAGACACATTTACAAATTTCTTGATCCAGTCTTTCTGAGATGCAGACTTCACCAGTCTTTTATAATTTCTCAGTTGCAACTGTAATGCGGATTACAATTAACTATCTCCCCGTTTGTCCAACCATGTAAATGCTTGTTATTTTTGTTGATTACACAAAGCAGAATTTTTATTGTTTTGGCCAACAAGATACAGAGGCTATAAACTAAATGCCAGAATGGGCCATGAAATTTTTCCATTACACCAAGCTCCATGGCTGGTCAGAGAATACATGTATAATGTAGATTAGATATGTTTTTGAAAATATTATACTAATTCCAAAACATTTGCTTTCCTTTAATAAAAAATACATGAAAGATTTACTGAATTTGACCTGAAACTGACAGAACAGGTCAGGTTTCATTCAAAGTATCCTGGGGACAGTTTGTATGGGGGCAAGTTAATCTAGCCGTATACATCAAGCCTCATACTCATGAGAAATGAAACTTTCTAAGCTTTGATCCAGAAATCTTCACAGACTCCACTGAACAGTTGCCATGTAAGGAGAATAATACTGAGAACAACCAATGATCATGGAAATATGGTCCACGTGGAGAACAAAATTAGGTAATTCAGGATGGACAAAATTCCAAAGCAAGTCTTACATATTTTGTTTGTTTTAAAATATTGATTTATTTGACCAGAGTAGCTGGAGAGTTTGGCAACTATTCCTGAACCAGTGGGCAATTCAACCATTGGTGTTGAATCATTAAATGCATTGTTTCTATGGACACAATGTTGGAGAGTTTCGATTTTCTAGTTTAGCAAATTCACATAATTTGGATAATTTCCAATCTTCCTACTCGCTTTGACTTGTATTGTACAAGGCTGAACCAATCCATTGCTTTCCATTTGGTTGCAGAAAAATTGATTAAAAAGAAGTAGTGATGGCCACGTCGGTGCCCCTAATGCCATTCGGAATGTTCCAGGTCACTTTCATTTGAAAACAGAAACCTATTGAGTATAACCATATGTGAATGAACCATGTAAACATTTAACTCATCTTTTGGTAATTGATATAATTGGAAAATTAGAACACATGGGAAAGGCTAGGGGACCGTATGAACCATAATAATATTTTCATTGGATGTCTTTGAAAATGGGGTTTTATCCAAACAGATGTATAGCACCTACCTCAAACACTGAACATATATTTCAGTTCCTTAGGAAAAATATATTTGTGTTAGTTTTGAATCAATATGTTTGGTAACAAACAGTGTATAGAAATGCAGTTAGTCACTAGACAATATTAAACCCAACACCATCCTTACATGAACACCTTTTGTTCAACCACCTCAGCTACCTCAGACCTCCACCCATAACACTCACTACTTCCTGGCACATCCCAGAATTCAACAGTCTGTTCACTGGAAGTGATTGCCTCCCCTGAGGTTACAGCATTCTCAGGGGGCATTCTCTTGAAGGCATTCTCAGAAATCTACATATAACCGGAAGCACATTTTCCCCTCCTTGGGGATTTGTTAAAGAAAAAAGAAGAAGGTTAAAAATTATATGTCCTTCCTACCCTGAGAGAGGTGAAGGAGATTATGGTCATCAATGAAAGAAATACAGTTGGGTTTGCAATAAATTGTAACAAGTCATCAGTTTTTTGGAATGGAGAGACTTTAGAATTTCCCTGAAAATTTTGGAAGAGAGAAACTGACATTAACTTTAAGCCAAGAATATCTTAGAATTTGAAGTTATAGTTAAAAACTATCTTCCTTAGTCTGCAATTAAATTGAAAAATCCAGGTCAAGCATTCAATTAAATCATGCCAACTACTGTTCCATACAAGGGTGTGTGTGCGTGTGTGTACATAATACATGCACACCAGCATATTCTTTGCTTCCTTGGACTATTAAATGAGTCATGCGTGTATGCTTTTAATCTAGTTTCAAATTTTATCTTCCTCTCCTGAAATTCCCTCTGTTATCCCTATGCCTGCAGTCAGGTGTAACATGCAGTCCTATTGTTTGGTTAATGGAATTCTGGACAATAAAATAATGAGGATGTGAAAGAGAATTTTGAAACAAGGGTCCTGATCACCGCAAATTTTCAAATGAACATAGTGTCAGAGTCACAGGCAGTCATCAGCTGGAAAACAGACTTGCAGGCAGAGATGGGAGCAGTAAGAAGATAGCTTGGACCATACTTGAGATCGATGAGTTCGCGGAGTGAAGCCTCAGAGGCTTATACAGTGATAGTAGCCTATCAAAGAGATAGAGCAGTTCTAAATTGGATATGAAGAAGCACCTGGAGGAGAAGGCAGACCCTTGGCGTCACTAGCCTCTGATTCCACTCATCCATTACTTACATCTTTGGTACTGAGACCACCGTATTTCACTATTTCCTCATCCGTAATCTGGTTCTTAGCTTTATCCACGTCGTCTACTCTCAGGTAGAGGAATCAGGCAACCTGAACACAGAGAGCTCTGCTTTTTCACTGCTTACTTTCTCCACTTTCTCAACAATGTGCACATGAGGCATTGTGCAAATATTAGCTGCTCCAAGGTACACCCAGTGTATTGAGACTAGGAGATTTTCTTTGGGAAATTACATTGCCCTCTTTTTATATGTTCTTTGCATTTTTTGTGATTTTATCAGTTTTCTTGTAATGCAAAAATGAAATATCAATTTTCATTTGTGAATCTCACTAAGGTGTCTTAAATGAGTTCAAGGAACACAAAATGACTTTTGGCTAAAAGTTCCATTAATTAATCACACTCATAAATATCAATGAATATTTAGTCAATTAGACTTATTTGATCTCTAAGCCATTTGAAAGTTTGCCCTGTTGTAAAATGCAAAATAAATAGTATGTAGAAGGAATTCTCCAAATAAAATTCCTTGGATGAGTTTGTTGCATAAAATTTAACATGGAATTAGTAAACAGCAAGAAGGTAGAGAGTGATAGTCTACTTCTAAAAGAAAATTATTTTCTTATAGGATGAATTACAAGATGTTGAAATGGCAATTTATTGTGTTACATTTAGTAAAGATATTAACATTCTGTCATTTTTGTCCACTAGGAAGGTGGCAATTGCCAGTGAATTTTCTAACTAATGCACTGTACACACATGATAAAATGCTGTGAATGTAAGTGTGCTAGAAACCATTGATGCAACTGATCTAAGTCACCACTTTTTGCCAATTAAAGGTAACATACTAATCCCAGAATAATTATAAAAAATACAACCATTAATACATTTTTTATCTTACTGAAAATGACAGAATTCTTCAAAGGGATTCTTCTACAACAAACTACGGAGCTAAAAACAAAGCAAGAAGCATGAAGAGAAAAAGAAGGAATCAAGGGGCAAGCAGAAAGTGAGCAGTTCAGACTAAAGGACTAAACCACAGATCCAATAAATGTTGAAAACTCAACCTGAGATATCTGCTTTACAGCAAGACCACTGAGTGGAGCTACACAGATCCCAGGAGAATGGCAGAACTCCAGCTTTGGCAAACACAAATTCCAGTGTCCCATGTGGAATAAAAAGCTGCAATGCCAACCTACAAAATAGTCTCAGATTGAGTTTAAAATTTAAAGTGTATATATATGTGTATAATGTGTTTATATAGTTATATACTTGTGTATAAAAGTTATATGTGTTTATGCGTGTGTGTGTATATATATATATTCATATATATGTATATAGCAAAACACACAAGGAAATTAAATATAACTGAGAATCAGACACATAAAACTTATACGTACAGGCCTTAGATATTGGACACACCAGGCACAGAGCATAAAGGGAAACAGACCATAAAACCACTTTGTATAAACTATTCAATCGAGTAAAATATGATCAAGTCGGGATTACCAATACTGATGATTCAGATTAAAACAAATAATTTACAAGTATAAAAGTAGAACTTTGAGAGAAAAAAAATAGCTACTAAAATTTAAAACATGGTGAGCAGACCAACTAGCAGACAAACTAGAAGATAAAAAGGGTGAGTTGAAAATGGGTTTGAAGAAACCACACAAAGTTTAGGGAAAGATTAGAAAGAAGTGCCTTAATCAATATAATCTACTGAAATTCTACAGATAATTCATAACTAATAGTGAAATATTCGAAGCATTGCTTTTAAGACTGGGAATGTGATATTGATACTAATTATCACTACTTCCACTCAACACTGAGTAGCTTTTGTATGATTGTTGTATGAAAGAAGTGAAAAGTGTGTGGAATCAAAAAGAAATAGTTGCAGAGGTGGACTATAGGAAATACAAAACAAAAATTCTGCAGAACCACACACAAATTATTAGCATTAATACAAAATTTAGCAAGAACTCAGGAAATGAGCAGTTTATATAAAATCAACTTCATTTTTATATACCAGAAATAAGGTTTATAAAACAGTATTGGAAATTATGCCGTTTACAATAGTATAAAATAAGAGAATACATTTACTTTTTAAAAAAAGTGATGGAAGATTATTGGTAGACATTGAAAAAAAATTAAATACCTTGAGAAATACACCTGCTCAATGAGAAACTCATCGTCTTAAACACATGAATAACTCTACAGGAAGGAGTATGAGTGTCCTCAAAATATCAAAAATAGATCTACCATATAATCCAGCAGTTCTATTCCTAGGTATCTAAGCAAAGCATGTGAAAACATTAAACTGGAAGGGATATATGCACTCCTTTGTTCATTGCAGCACTATGTACTATCATCAAGCTACGGAAACGACGTCACTGAGAGAGCAATGGATTAAGAAGATGTAGTTTATATACATGACAGGACACCACACAGCTTAAAAAAAAAAAAAAAAAGATGAATTCTTGCCATTGGGGACAACATTGATGGAAGTGGAGAGTATGGAAAGTGAAATAAATCCGGAGAAAGATAAATATTGGATGATTTCACTCATAAGTGGAATTTTAAAAAAAAACTGACAAAACTAAACCAAAACAAGCCCTAGAAATATGACTGCAGTACTAACGCTGCCAGACGGGAAAGCAGGATGGGGAAGGGAACAAACAGGGGAGGGGTCCCAATAATCTATGGTAAAAGACTTTTGGTGTTTGGCTGGGGGGTGTGATGTGGCGATACAGCTGAGGAGGTGGGAACTTATTTCCTTAAATCATATACAGGATTGTGAGCCAATGTTACCTCAATAAAGAAAAAAGTGCATAATTATATACACCGACTTAATGCAATTACAATGAAATTTCAATTTTCAAAATTCAAATATTTTTTCAAGGAAAAATATATCCCACATTCCAGTTGAATATGGAAGAGAACTTTCAAGAATAGCTAAGATATCTCTGTTGAGGAATTATATGAGATATACGTCCTAATGTGTTCACTCTCTTATAAATCTATACTATTTAATGTAGGGTCATTTTAGCGCAGGGTTTTCCTAATGGAACAAATGCACATAGAAATAAATAGGAGACTAAACATTTTCACTTGCTCTTTGTTCTTCCTACTGTTTGATGAGTTTTTCTCGCTTACCTCCTCTATTTAAATGACTCCTCCTAGTAAGAGCCCTTCCCTAGATACCCTATCAAAATTTCACCCACAAATATGTACTTGTAATCCATATAGGAAATATAAAATATCTGCAGGTGTAGGATAAAATAACCATCAAGAACTTAATTAAGCAATTTCTTTGAAGCATGTAATAGTTACCAAAAGAAAAATTGAATAGCCAGGTCTAGAAGCAATAATTTGTCAACCTTTTCTTTTGAGTAGTAATTAATACATTTTAGTTCATTAATCTCAGGTTCCAATTCCAGCACTCCAGAGGGATGCCCTCCGCTCTAGTTGCAATTATCACTCTTGTTTCCAGCTTGTACACACATTGTCATCCTATTTTATCAGCAGAACTGCTTCCACTGCACCCTCAATTTACCCAAATCTAATCTCTCCAACCAAGAACTGATGTCAGAGGTCACTCTTTTCTTCTCCAACCTTGAACACAAGCTGGCTTATAAGCCTGGTGTCAACACCAAGTCTGTGATTGAAACAGCTCTTTCCCCAGCCTCGCTCAAGACTTTCAGTGCCATTACACTCAAGTCATCTAAAAAATCAGTTTTCTTCTATTCTACATAGTTTCTGCCTTCCTGATACGTACCTGTACTCTATACTTTGCAAATTATTAGTCTTTAAGAATCCTTGTCTTCCTGTCTGGTTCATGTAGTTTCTCCCCAGTCACCATTGCTCCCGTTTCCCGGCCCCAGTTACTCATATCTAAACTTTTCACTTCTGCATTATTAAATTAACACACTAATGCATAATTGGAACGAAGTAAACACATTGTTAATACTCGCTGAATGAATGAATGAGTCAATGTTCCATTTCCCAAATGTACAGGTTGGAAGTCAGAAACCAAATTTGTTTATATTTTCCCTGCACATAATTCAGTGTTAAATATACAAGAACTGCTGCAGTAGATTAGTCACCTTAATAACTACATGGATTCTGTTTGAGTAGGTAAGTGAATGTGTTTGTGTGACTGAGAGTATATGAGAAAGAAAAAGACAAAGACAGATAAAGACAGGGAAAATTACTGTTCAACCTTGGAGAAATTAATACAACATTCAAAGACAGGCTTTCTCCTTGATAAAGATTAAATGCTACAATGCCATGATTAAATGCTACAATGCCTCAACTTTTTGTTTTCGTTTCTAAGATACTTACAAGAAAAAGCTAGTATTTCACTTATAAAGTCAAAATCTCTATATTTAACTTTTGAACATTAGTAACTTTGGATCCAATTTATTTCTTATTTCTTTGTCTCCAAGACGTGTATTTTAGAATACCATCTCCTGTAAGCTTAGCGTTTTCATCTTACTTTTATCGTCTGAAAATTAAACCTCTATGTAAATGGGCATTGCATTAAAATATTCTTTAATTTTCTATTTAAATAATTTAGACAGTGTTAAGGGGTAAATCTATCCTCAGACAAATCAGTGAGGTACACAAAGAAGAATAAAAATGCAAGATAAGTCATAAATGATGGTTCGGGGCTACTTTGTCTCTGTAAGTTTGAAGAGGTGAGTCAAGGGCTGTCCACTGAAGCAGTGACACTCTTCAAGATACACAGCCAAGTCTGCCCATGGTGGCCCTGCTGTACCATCTGTCACCAGCAGGGGGCAAGCCTCCCCAGACAGTTGCTTCCTACGCCAACATGAGTGGCTTCTAGATGGACCTTTTCCTTCTTCACTTTCCTCTCTTCACTAATGCTGAACTTGAGAATAAAAGTCCAGACTGTCTCCTGCAGATCTAACACCAACCAGGGCACTTCCAGGACTTTATGAGTTGCCCGGGTAGGAATGGTGCCCTGAGACAGAGCTAAGAGGAAAAGACCCAAAAGCACACAAAAACAAGACAGAAGATTAGGGTTTACCTTGTTAGTATCTGGCCAGCTTTGGCGTCTCTCTAACCTTGTACCATCTTTGATTCTTTAGAGCAGTCTCTCAAAACATTTTTATCAAATGAATAAAACCATTCATGGGTAGAATTTTGAGTAAAAGTACGATCATACATAGTTTATGCTGAGATTTTGGTGGGAAAAGAAGGTAATGAATCCGGTAGTACCCAGTATTCATGCCATTGTTGGGTGGTAAATCAGCAACTCAACAGCAAAAGCAAGAAAATACAAGTAGTTTCTATTTTGGCAAAAATTTCATATTGGTTTTCTAGTTTGTTAGTCAAATGCCCTACATCTCTTTTCTTAACATCTTCCTGAACACGTTGTATTTTTTACATTTAATAGTGTCAGGACTTTTCACAGTAGGGTTTACATTTGATTTTGGCACACAATAGACAAATCTTAAGGCAACCTATAATTGCAATCCATTAGGCTAATGGATTGCAGCTGCTGTGAGCAATGGGCATGTCATCTTTTGATAATGAAATCTAGCAAGACATAAAAAAATAAAAATAAATAAACCTTTAAAAGGCTACATTTAGCTGACATAGTTATTTTATTTCCCCCCTTTTTGTAGTATATGCAGAGTCAATAGAACTTTTAGAAATATATGTGAATACATATAAATAATTGCATTATAAAATATTGAAAAAGTAACAAGATTGTTAATTTTTTTTTTTTTTTAGTATGGGAAGCCTTGGTTAATCAATATGCTTTATTTCCTTTCTTTCAATTTCTATTTTAAAAACCCATTATTATCACATGCTGGTGTTTATTTATCACATCATTTATCATTATAGATTTTTTTCAAGTGGATATTAATAGACCACATTTTTGACGTTTTCTTAGTATAAGAAATTGCTCCTTAGGGAAGTAGACAAGGAAGAAAATAAAGAATCACTGGAGGGAGTTCGTATTTTTAATTTTTCTGAGTCATTTCTCTGAGTTGCAGAAAAGAAAATATATTCTCTTAAATTACTTTCATGGAGTTAAAAACAGAAATTTTATGTTCTCATAACACACCTGGCTTCTCAGCTCAGAACACTGAAATTCTGTCCATTGGGAGAAGACTGAGCAGGAAATGTGGAACAGCTCACCCACCTGGTCTAGCCTAGTAATGAACTATTCCATTAGTAGCTAATGATCTTTGCTTTTTTCATGTCCTCTATATTAGAATCTGAACACTTTCAAAAACTACTTCTCTGGTGTCTATAAAAACACTGCTGCTGAAATGTATTGCATATTGCTATTATCTGCTAAAGTCTTCATGGTTAATAAATGTGAAATACCAGTTCTGATGTTCATTCGCTCAAGTTTCACTCTGAATATTATTTTCTTCATGCCTCATCAGTGTCAGGAAATATTTTGTTTTGTTTATGGAAAGTAGCAATTTGTAAAAGAAAAGTGAGCAGAGAAGAAAAGGAAAGGAATAAAGGATTGGCGGGGGAGTGAGAAAAGGGGGGAGAGAGAAGATAAATGAGAAGCAAGGGAAGGGGAAGGAGAGAGGAGAGGAGAGGAAAAACTACGCTGCAAAGGCAGAGGCAAAAGGCCATGTGTGTGACCCAAGATCCATTTGCATCTTTAACCCAGCCTGGCGTCATGAGGGAAAAGATGGGAAAGTAGGATAAACAAAGCTTTAGACATTAAGTCTTACAGGTATGTGTCTGCATTTAAAGCAAGAAAGTGATGATGTCATTACAAGGTGAATGTAAGTAGACCCATTGATCTATACAAAGTGTTTAGGTGTTCAGACACTGTGGGTCTAACATGTCTTCTCTCCTCCCAGTTTGGAAGGGGTATTTTCATGCAAAGTTTGCTCCAAATCAGACACATGAGGGGAAAGCTTGGGTGTGCACTGAAGATGAGAACAGAAATGCCCTCTATATCACCACCCCAGGGGGGCAGTGCTGAGAGAGACTTGTGAGTCCTGGATAGAGAATTCTGTGACACAGAGCTGCTTCTCAGCACGTCTCAGCCAACTTCTCTCCACAGGCAGCCACGTAATGGCGGTCACTAGAGGTTCCCACTAGTTCCAGAAGAGGAAACATAAGCAGCTTTGGGAGTAGCTGAGTTTTTAACTGCTGGCAGAAAGGGCAGCCAGGTGGCAGTGAAAACCTTGAGGGAGAGCTAAGGTGAGCCAGCATGGCCACCTGTCAGGCTACAAAGTGTCTTTACCTGCAGCAGCTCTTAGGTGTCAGTGAGATGGCCCCTTCCTCCTCCTTCCTCCCTAGGAAGGTTAGAAATAAGCTCATGCTTGGAGTTTTTAGGAAAGGAGGCAGAATCGAGGCCCCTTAACCAGAGTCCTACCATTCTCCCCTGGTGTTATATTCCAGAGGAGAAAGAAGCCCCTGTCTCCAGAGAGAGCAGAAAGGACCAAGTGAGCGCCTGCAACTTCTTCCAAATGGCTGGAACCAGGGACAAAAATAGGGGTATTTTAGAGGAAAGACGAAGGTCAGAATTTGCCCTAATCTATGCCTTTCTGCATTACAAAGTGCAAGCACAGTTACTCTTAGCAGGTGTGAGTCCACTGAGAGAAATGTCTGCCTATGGAGCAACCCAGGCATTAGCAGAATCCAGGGCTCTGTCTGCTCAGGCCAATGAGTGAGGGGAGGGCGGGAGCCATGTTTAAACCGACCACCTGTGTGACCACCTGCACTTCCAACTAGAGCTCCCTGACCCTCACCCCACCTCTCTCGAGCTCTTTGGGGGACTAAATAACGTACCACAGACACAGGGAACCCTCTCTCTGTGAGTTAGTCTAGAGGCGTCAGAGGCATCTCAGCAGAGAAAGTTGTTAGAAAATGGACTGGGATTTTCACTGTTGTATCTAAATGTTTTGACAACCTGGAGACATGTATTGTCAAGCATCCATCTTTCCTTCAGATTCTCCTCAATGTTGCAAATAAAGGATAATTTTTATTCACTAGGTAATTCCCATATTAAAAGTTAAAACTTGGGCCTCCCTGGTGGCACAAGGGGTTAAGCACAGCAGCACTATGAGGTGTTCCAGAGCCACTGCAGCACGAGTTCGATACCAGGCCAGGGGGATTCCAACATGGCGCAGCAGACCTCTCCTGTCTTGTCTGCTGCTCCCCTCAGCAGTGTACTTCAGTCAGGCTGCCTGTTCTGCTCCCCACTCTGTCTCTGGTGAATCCTCTCACCACCTCACACTTCACACTTCTGGTCTACACCCCCAGCTTGTATACATAAATAAATAAATCTTTAAAATAAATAAATAAAAGTTAAAACCTGACAACCATGTCAGCATTTAGCAGCTAATTTTTCCTGTTTTTTTTTTATTTTCATATAACTAATGTTCATAACTTTGTACATTCCCTAAATAGAATAAACATTTCAATTAAAGCTGAGTTTTTTTTAACACCCAACTGAATCCAATTATCTTTTGATCTAATTCTATGAGAAAAAATGCACAAAAATAAAATTCCAACAGTAGTTAGCACTGACACTGATTAAATTACAAATCTTTAATAAATTGACTTAGTTCTTAGCAAAAATTCTTCAAGGACATGTTCAATAAAATTATTATCGAACTCTTCATAGCATGTCTAATTATGAGGAATCATTCAGTTAACTTAGTTTGAAATGGATTTATTACAAATATTGATTTTCTTTGACTATATTCAAAATCAAATGGTCAAATAATAAGTTACTTCTATATAGACATTAACTCAATTTCCAATCTTTTAATTGTTTTCATAAATTCCTTTTAATGATGATTTGTCCAATAGAAAAAAGATTTCATCTATATTTCAAGTATGCTCTACATGTTACATTAGTAGGCTAATGATTTTTAGAAAACAATAAAAGTAAAATAAAAATTTAAATAAAATCTTCCTAGACAAGATGTATTTATTCCAAGACCTGAAGCTTCAGGTTTCATTTACACAACCTAAAACCTGCCCTCCAGCATTATACAGTGATTGACATCAGAGTCTTTTAACAATTTAAAATGCACTTTAAAAGGGGTTACAAATCATCTCTAGTGAAAGGTATTGATAAGAGGAAACAGTCACCTATAAATAAAAATAGTTCAGAAATCTCTTTACACCCAGTGTTCCCCTAAATAGTCTGGTCTTGGAAATGGGAAATGTGGACTTCATTTTTTGTTGTTTCACAGTATCATTTTGTGTGTGTGTGTGTTTGGATAGAAGCTATGCGCTATCCTAATGGATAAATGTATCATCTATTGAATTTGTCATCTGTAATATGCTGAGAAAAAGACACAAATGTATGTCCTATGATCACAAATTGTAGAAATCTAGATTTAAATGTGCACTAACCCAAGGACTATTGGTTTTCAGTGAATCTAATTCTCTCACTTTCTTCATCTTTGTGACCTCTCCCCCTCTTTTTCCTTTTTAAGTTACCATGGTTTCTGTAAGTCCAGGGATTCAGGTATCGGTGCATAGTGTAAAATGAACTGGTAAATATATCTTTATATTTCATTTCAGGATTATTTTTCTTAGGCACATCAAATTCTATTCAAGTTATAATAAGTTATGTTTGCAATCCACCCATTCTAATATCTTACATGAAAATACACAGATTTATATTTTGTAGATACACATGAATGCCCACATTATTTGAAAAAAAAAAAAAGATACCTGAGAAAAGAGCTGGAAATTTGAAATGGTGTACATGTTTAAGAACCTCATCTTTTACTAACAGCCCAACATAAAATGTGCTGGGCTAATTGAATGACAAACAGAAGTAAGACTTTTCAATGCAAAATATTTTTAAGTAAACAAAAAAAAATTCAGTTAATATTATATTCAAAGAGAAATGATGTATTGTCAAAAGATATTTAAAAATAAATACTTTTAAAACTAAATGGTTTTTTTACTTTGCATCCTGTTGCTGTAACAACTTATGCAAAGCTCTTAAAACAATCCAGTCTTCGCCAGAAACATCCATCTGTTTTGTTGAAGGAGGACAGCACCTGCTAGCGGAATCTATAAATAAATGTATTTCTCAGGCTCATAGCTGAAATAATGTAACATTTCAAAGCTTCTTTGTCCCCGAGTGCCCTGCCAATAGGATGCTCCCTGCTGTTAAAACTTATCATACTTCCCCACTTCCTTTCATAACTTATCGGGCAGACTTGGCGTGAAGGTGACAACTAAAGCTAAAAATCTGTCAAAACAAAGAATAGTTAACAGACATCTCTAACGCTGATGTAAAATGGAACACTTGCCAGCTAGAATGAAATGTATACTACATAGAGCCTTGTTCAGAAAATAGGTACATCTGTGTTTACTGACTTAAACAGATATTTCTGTGCAACTATTTTTTGCTAGGTATGGTGGTGCAGGTGTTTTAGATCCCGGGGTGAAGACTCAGCCCCCAACCTCATGGACGTCAGATAGGAATAGCTAAAGCTACTGTGCTCTGTCTATCCCAGGCACTCTTTCAAATGCAGTCACATGCTAACTAATATTAACTTACTAAAGTATAGAAAGTTAAAGAAACACGCCTGTATCACACAGTTCTCCACTTTATCTACTTCCTCATACTGCCTCTTTTGTAAGGTTGTTAAGAAGACATGCATGGAAATGTACAATGCCAGGATGATGATGCAAGTATTACATAATCAAGAGGGAAATTTGCAGTTGTGGTGCAGACAGGGTGGAATGCAATGATGGTGCACCAAGAAAGGATTCTTGTGACTCAAGATACTAGAGCAAAGCTTCCAATGAGCTAGAAGAGTTCATTCACTGCATGGGCCAGGAAAGCACAGACACCCAGGCAAAGCAGAAAGTATCTGCTTTGGATTTTTTTTGCAGATCACTGCATGCTCTAAAGTAACTGAACTTGATATAATATTCACTCATTTTAGATAAAAAATAGTAAGCATGGAATTTTTAATCATCAGTGTTGCTCTTTGGTCTGCACTGAGCTGAATAATTTTAAAAGTACTAGAATGGCACTTAGATTTGACTCTCATTAACACATACAGCAGAAATCTCCCAAAACCAAAAACCAAAAGTACAACTAGAGGAAAAAACAGGCCTATTTGCTCAGATATACCCCCATCATCTTCTTTCTGGACTAGAGCATGTAATAAACATTGACTCACTTCAGCACTAATTTCCTCAACAGGACCAGGAAGAACAGACTGACAAAGCACAGGGTACTGCTTCCTGTTGGTGAGCAGAACTAAATTTATTCAGCTATACTTGCAGCACAAATCTTGTCTCCCGAATAAACACCCAAGAACAAAAAGGCCTGCAATTCAATTCTAGATCATCTCTGTAAGAACCAACTCCCAAGCTAGTCCTCCCCTAACCTTGGTGCCCACATCATTTTCATCCAAAGCAGCATTTAACAAAAAGACTGGGCATCGCACTTAATTCTTTCTAGTATATTACTCTAGAGCTAAATCTTCATGATCAGCTAAAAGAAAACCCATGTAGGAATTACATCAGACAATATGGAATTTAAGAAACAATGTGTTTGCTGCAGATTGATAATATAGTATAATGTATTTCTAGAGCAACTTGACATCCTTAAAATTGAAAATATATATAATATATCCAGCTACTTCACTTTTACTCAGAAAGATTAAATTTGAGGTGCTACTTAATAAAGACACTTTCATGAGTAATCTTAACCATGTGATAAAATAACCAAAAAGTCCATCAATATGGAAATGGATGAATAAAATGTGCTATTTTATGTGGTAAAATAACATACAGTATAACTAGATAAAGCAAATCTATATATTTCAACATGGATAGCTGTCTTGTGATATCAAGCAAGCAGTCAGTCTGAATTTTAAAAAAGTGTTATATATTATTTATGGATATGTTTTAAATGTCTTAAAATCTAGTAAGGCACAATATGATGATGGATGTCAAATTCAAACAGTGTTTGCTTTTCAGGGAAATCAGACTGAGAACTTAAAATATTATCCATAATGTTTAGTGAATTGTTCTCAGGCAAATGTGATAAACTGATAATGTTGACAAGTTCATGTCCTGTTCAGGATTATACACAACTGTTTCTTGTCATAATTAAAAGGGAAGAAAGCACAGTCCACTTTGAGGATGATGCTGGAGGTGTGGGATAGAGCACTGCGTCATTGCTGGCACCAGCCATGTTGCCAGTTTTCTTTGATCTCACATGCATTTCCCTTGATCATTAATTCTACACTGACTGACCTAATTTTTTTTTCTTTAGGACACCTGAAAGAATTTTGAATAGAAAAGATAAATAGTAATGAATAAGGAAAGTGTGAGATTTTTTTGTGTTTATTTTTAAATTCCCTTAAATATTGCCCTTAGTCATAGCCTAACCATTGTTTTTCTTAAATCAACTCTTTTTCTATATCCTTTAGGACAACTGCCTCATCTGCCCAACAGATTGCCCTCACTCAAAACATTGATCTTGTTTGATTTTGGAATAACTCAACTAAAATAACGTGAAGAACAGCTCTGGCTGAGTAATCAACTTTAATTCATGGTGGTTAACTCTATGGAATTCAGGAATAGCAGACTTGAATGACAGCGTTAAGTGTAGAAAATAAATGAAGAAATAGGAAAATATAAAGGAAAAAAGACATCATTTAATGATAAATACTTTCATTTCCTATTTGGTAGTTTCCCTAGACCCTGAGTAAGTCAGGTTTCCTTACCGGTGATATTATAGTCCATACTGTAAAACAAATGAATATTAGCAGGGTAGTCAAAGGACCAGATACATTTAGGTTTAGCAGAGGTGGCTTTGAACATTCCAAAATAAATGTATAGATCTACTCACACACACATACCTATTGCCTTACGAGATAATATAGCATTAACTCAATTTGAGTTCTAGAAAATAAATTCCACCAACTTCAATACTTAGTAGACTAAATTGTCCCCAGAATTAGTACTTCTATAATTGCATTTATTTCAGAATAATTTTATATAGTGAGAAAGATGATAATGTATGAGTATAGCAAGAATAGCAAGTATGACAATTACTGTACCCACCTTATATTTGAAAAAATCAATGCTCATAAAATTAGGTGATCTTGGCATAGGCAAATTTATGTATTAATATTGGGAGTGGTCACTTCTCCAGTTTACTATGATGGACTTGTGGTAGAAGCTACCTTACAATATTTCAGAGTGGTAGCATTACTAACAATAGTTGCTTTAGTTGATGCATCAGCCTTGTTATAATTTAGCTTAAACACCATGAAGCAAATGGCACTAATTCTATCTGAAAACACCCCCTAGAACTTCTGTGTCACATGGATACTATGTAGTAGAATATAAGTAATCCACCCCCATTGCTTTGTAAAAGCTTTCTGCAGTGGGTAACACATAAGTAAGAAATATATTTTAACCTTGGAATCAGATAATTAATTATTTTGTGGCTAAAAAGCAGACAGCTAAAAAAGGAACTTCAAAATGAATATTGTGACATTTATAAAGAGAGCTATGATCTTCTTAAGAAGGCAGGTGGTAGCTTTTTACTATTCAGACAGATGGAAAACCTATAGTTAAGTTTTTTTCTGTTCTGTTAAAAAAAAGAAAATTCAGTTGAAGTAATTCATGGTTTTTTCCAGACCCATTTGTGCTTTGTGTACAATTAACTATTAAAACATTATTTTTCTACTGGGGAACATTTAGCACTGTGTGTGTTGATTTCCTCTGAAGTCACTGCAATTGTCTAAGCCATTTCACGATTTTATAGTACTGTATTGTCCATTTAAAATGACCAAGAGAGTAAGGATCCTAGACAAACATAATTACAAAGCTTTACAACAATAATATAATAAACTTTCGTTCTAGCAAAATTCTCTAAAATTGCCTTTCTCTCTCTTTCTCTCTCTCTCTTTCTCTGTATGTATATATACATATATATGAATTCTATAGCAGTGATATTAATTTCCCTAGGACATTCAACCTATTTATCTATAATTTTATTGTTGCCCATTTTGTTAAACATTTAGTTGTAGGAGTATTTGCACATATCCCCCAGATTTGCTATTTTAAGTGGTTCATTATCACCTATTTTGTTAGCTTTAGCCTTTATACCCTGCAGTTATGATCCGAGGAAATACAGATAAATGAAAGCAGTAGCAATTCATGGCTCACATATTTTAATTATTTGAATTGTAAGTTATAGCTGCTCATACAAATTGATAGAAATAAACAATCACCATACTGTAAAGGAACTTCTAAAAAATATCAAGAGGAATTCAAAGGTTGTACTCCCACTAATCTTGCAATGAACAGATTTCTTTTTACTCTCACCTTCTAAAACTGAGTAACTGCAATATAGTCTCTTTAGGGTCTGGGGTGGCTGTGCTGATAAAAAGCCTGGCATGTGGTCATGAACAGCCTGTGTGGGCTGTGCTAGTCCCAGCTCATCTGGCAGGAGGGAATGCGTGTGGCACTGCGGCCAAATGTTCTTTTAAGAGGCCATAATCATCTTAGAATATATCAAGCTTTCCTCGCTTGTCCAGGAAGAAACTTTGGTTTCTAGAAGGACTGAGATGATATTTCTTTTTCTATATTTCTTAACACTGATCTCTCTTTCCCCCTCTGAGGTTCTAATGTCTAAATACAATTCTTTGATTAAGACACAGTCAGTTCTGGGCCTCCCTTATGGTGCAGCGGGTTAAAGCGCTGTGGTGTGGAGCTGTCAGCAAAGGTGATGCAAGTTCGACGCCTGGCTGGGGAGATTCCCACATGGCACAGCAGACCTCTCCTGCCTCGCCTGCTGCTCCCCTCAGCAGTGTGTTTCCCTCGGTCTGCCTGTTCTGGTTGCCACTCTGTCTCTGGTGAGCCGTCTCACCTTGCTCTGGCCTGTACCCCAGCTTGTGTGCATAAATAAATGAATCTTTAAAAAAAAAAAAAAAGACACAGTTCTGCCATCTGCATCTCCTAAGGGAATGGCAAAAAACCCTCTTTTCTTTCTAAGTGACCATCACTCAGATTTGCTTCACTC
Source organism: Scalopus aquaticus (assembly GCA_004024925.1). Taxonomy (NCBI): domain Eukaryota; kingdom Metazoa; phylum Chordata; class Mammalia; order Eulipotyphla; family Talpidae; genus Scalopus; species Scalopus aquaticus. Next base: position 172,409 of record PVIJ01000582.1, on the reverse strand, counting down.
AAGCACAAAATGTATAATTCAGATTGAAGTTCTGCTATGTTATTCTTTATCCCACCCATATTTCCTATCTCTTTAACATTTTTTTCCACTGGGGAAAGGAGTAAGATCAGCGACAGCCTGAAGGAATGACCCTTATTACTACTCTAATATCAGGATGTATTCAAATTTAAATTATTGAATCTGCAAATGAAGATTCTCTATTCTACCCTAACCACATTTTAAATATTCAAAAATATATCTTATAAATTTTTAAATGAACACAGGACTTTGCTGCTTTTGTTTGTTATTCTTAAGCTCAGTGTTAAAGATGAAAGAACGCTGTGCATCTTACATTGTATGTCCTTTTTCCTATTTAATCTTAACACCTAATTGACTTTGCTTTACCTACTCAGAAGCTAACATATTTCTCCTTCAAGGAGATTCATAATAAAATTCTAGAACAACATCCTAATTAGTAATGAGGTTGTGATTAAGATTCAAAACAATATTGCCTTGAGGGAAATGTCTGCCTTCCTTTTGAAAACAGAGCATTAATCAGACAGATAGACCTGTTCTTTGAAAAATACCTATCAAACCTTTTCCAGAAAAACCTTTTTCCCTGCTGTACCTTTATTCATCTCTTCAAGCTTCACATCCATTTTGGATGAATTTGTAAATATTAATGAGAGAGAACATGTAGCCAAATAGGTCATATGTTCTTAAGGAATCCTGAGCTAATCAATTTACCAGAAATGAAAATGTTGCATTTCCAAAATGGCTCTATACAAGAGCAGATATTTTAGAAGTAATATTAAGGTATGCACATACAAAATATTGAATGTGTTTTTTAAAAGACAATTAATGAGTTTTTATTAATCAAAAAAATTGAAAAAAAAAAAAACTCTATTCCAGAGATGAAATCTAGAAGCTTAGTAGAAAGAATACATGAGAATTTTTAGTAACGGGAACATACATAATGTAACAAAATTACAACGGACATCATCCACAAAATAAATAACATTTAACATCCAATATAAGGTTTCAAGTTAGAATACACAACGGGATGCTATTCTCTATAGAAAAGATAAAACTCTCCCATTTGCTACATCATGGATGGACCTAAAAGGAATACTTAGTTCACTAAGTATTATTAAGACAGAAAGAACAATAAAAATACTATATTATTTAATTTATATTCGATACATAGAGAAAACAAAATAAGTAAAACAAAAGTAAACTTTGGATTATAAAAACAATTAGAGGTTACAGAAGGGAAGGGGTAGGGTGGATAGATCAAGAAAAAGGGGCAATGATAGGGTAAAGGATAGATTTGGCTTTGTGTGGTGTACTTAATGCAATATATGCACATGTTAATTCACGAATAAGCACTGTGAGCTTTGTATATGTGATGATGCAACATTATTTCAATTTAAAAAATCTCAAAATATAAAAATAGAAATAAATCAAAAAATATAAGTTAAATGAATGCATTGTGTACCTCCTTTCTGAACCTTTTTATTAGAATTTCATTGAAAACTATGTGTTCGTTACACCTATGAATATGAAAGGGAACTAGAAAGAATTAATATGGGACCTAACCATTGAGAACATTTTTTTTTCCCAAAAGATTCATTATCTTAGGAAAATGATCAAAAGCCATTTTCACACTCATAGGTCAACCTATAGGAACTGTATGGTGTGAGCAGGAGGCTGACAACCCAAGTTCACACACTGGAGCCCTGTGACAGGGAAACTGATAAATCAGTGAAGGGCTTGGCAGAAGTGGGTCTTCTGCACTTGGTGCCAGAACAGATACCCCAAATGATTTCTACACATGTATATCAAAATAAAATAACAAATATAAAGGGAAAAAATTGAATATTTACAAATTAAGCAAGATGAAGAAATTGAGATTTTGAATTAAGTAAAGTCTTCAACTTTGTATAAGTTGATTTTTAAATGTTACAAAGCAAATGAGACAACGAAAAGTTAGGACTTATTCTTACCTGTAATGAAGAGAAAACCAGATGAATTACACACAAATTAATTAAGAACATTCTGTGGCAGGTTGCTAGAACATAGCTACACATAGTTAATAAGATTTTGATTTATTTTTCCAAAACAAGAATTAAAGCAATGGTCAGAAAGTGCTATACAGCCAATTAGAAAATAGCAAGAACTGATAATACAATGATAAAATACAGTTTTTGTACGTAAAACACTCATCAAATTACTAAAAGGTCTGTAAAACAGAACAACTTTTCTGGAAACCAATTGGATATTATGTATCTAAACCTAGCAAATCCATTTCTGAGATTCATTTTGACATCACTGAGTAATTGCTTATAATGATGTAAAAAGAAAACTTAAATGCTTAATATCAAGTTTTAGGCACACTATTGCATATTTATAATATGGAATATTGTCTAATGAAAATCCCATTTTATTTTTTGCCACACAGAAGAACTGGGGTGTAGGCCAGAGGTGTGGAGGGTGCTGAGAGAATCCACCAGAGACAGAGTGGGGAGAGTAACCCATTCCTTCCCGACCTCTCCTCCAACGAACGCTCCCTCCCAGACATAAGCAATCAGGTTTCAGACCACCTGAGAATGAAGAGTGAGTGAATCTAGGGCAGAAGTGATTGAGATGAATTGAAGACCTCAAAAGAGCAAGACTCAGAATTCTGGAGGAGGGAAGAATTTTGGTGGGGGTGTCCTGCGCAGAGCAGGATTCTGGGAGGAGAAACTGGACATCATGCCAAAGTCTAGATGACAGGAGCCAGGGTCTCTGTAGGAACATCCAGGTTACATACATCCTACATCCTGCATAGACAGGACTTGCCAGGAAGGGTAACGATTTCTGATGGTTTGGGGCATGTTGGCAATGCATAGGCCACCACTCAGAAGCAGAATCAGTGTGCAAAGGGGTGCTGTGTCTGAGTCTACTAGGCTTTCCTATCAGCACGAGTCCCTAAAATCAAATGGAGTTGATTCCCAATATCACCTCCTGTTTGAAATAATGCTATTTGATTCTCTGATTGGACTAAAATGTTGTCATTGGAATCCTTTTTATTGGAATTATTTCAATATTCTCTTATTAAAAATAAAATACTGGCTTTGGATCTATCTAGCCACATTTAAAATGAGTAAGTTTACCTTAAGACAAACTAGAGCCAAGTTCTATCTTCTTTATTTATATGTTAAAGGATTGTAGATATAAATATTGAATATTTATACGTAACTTGAACATCCAAGTTGTTTGTGTATAATTCAGCAAGGAAAAAGTTTCAACTATAATAAAGGTATGAGGATAAAATCGTATTCAAAAACTGGGGAAACTGAAGAAATATGGTTAAATGTGAATGCTGTGTTCATGCCCTGATGTGGGACAACCACATTGTGACATTATAGGTACATGGGACTTTGAAGGGGATCTGATGTTGCGGCCATCTGAAGCTAAATCCCTCTATAATATTTTCATAATACTCGTACTGTTACAGGGATTATTACATCCCAAAGACCTGCTTCTCCAGAGACTGAGCATCTTTAGGCAGCTTGGTTAGTAGAAAAATCTTCCTCATGTTAATGTCAAATCATTCTCCCAGAATTTTCCTCTCTTTTTTCATGCCAGTCTAAAATTACAAGTCCACAAGGAATGAGGCAAAAGCTTCTTGCACATGAAAGCTCTTTGTTTAAATAAAAAGAACCATCAAATTCCCCTGTAGTTTTTCTCTTCTATAGAATCGATGTTGCAGTTCCTTCCAGGAGGCTTCTCCTGTCGTCCTTTCAATTCCCTGTACAATTCTGAGCCCCTCAGTGCTTGAATGTCCTCTAGTTTTGTCAATATCTCTTTTAACGTCTGATGCTCCAAGCTAAACAAAATGTCCTAGCTGAGATGCAACCAAATGAGAAGAAAACAGAACCATAGCCTCCTTCATTCTGCATTGATCAAGAGAGCAGAGATCAAGGTAACTTTTCTTGGAAGCGTGAATTACGAGGACTCTTATCAATGACACAATTTTCACTATGTCCATGTCAATTATTCTTCAGAATAGAAAAAAAAAATAGGACACTGAAATGTTTCCCTTAATCTTCAACCTAACTGCAAAACCAAATGTTTAATGACATCCAGGTAGGACTGAATTTTCTGGCAGCAACCTGCATATCTCTAAAATATTCCTTTCTCTCTTCACTCATGACGTCACCTTCTCTCAATATAAAAAGTAGCAAATCTGGGCCTCCTTGCTATCACAACAGGTTAAGTCTCAGCACTATGAAGCTATCCGCAGCCACAGCACAAGTTCAATCCCCAGCCAGGGAGCTTCCCACATGGTGCAACAGACCTCTCCTGCCTCACCCACTGTTCCCCCCCCAGCAGTGTATTTCAGTAGATCCGCCTGTTCTGCTCCCCACTCTGTCTCTGGTGAATCCTCTCACCACCCGACACCTCTGGCCTACACTCCAGATCTTGTATGCATAAATAAATAAATCTTAAAAAAACAAAGAAAAGAAAATAGCAACTCTACAAAATGTGCCATACAGACTCCTTCCTGAGAAAATAACTGGCCCTATGATTGGTCCCTGAGGTTAGTATCTCCCCTTGTCTGTTATGTCCTGAAGAAGGTCCAGTGTTTCAGGATTAGTAACTTCAAAAGTGACAAATTCCCAAAATGAAAAGTGTTTTTCCAGAAGTTGTCCAAAATTCAATTTTGTGAGGCAGATATTCATGGAAAATGGTGTTTGTTTTGCTATTCTGGCAGAGTTCCCCTAAGCGATTTGAAACATAAAATAAAAGGATTTTTTTCACCAGCAAGCATAAAGAAAAAAAAATCACACTGTATAGAACCTGAAAAACTATGGTTTTGAACTATAGTTTATCTTCACTTTCAACTAAACTTCCCTACCACAATCAATGTAGGTACATGAGCAGCTATTTCAGAAATAAATCAAACTATTAACACTCATTATCTTCTTGCTTGTTGTGTGTATGTGTAGAGTAAAAATAAAAGTATCATTAAGAATAATCTTATCACTTGATGATGTATTTTATTCTAATCAACGTCCCCACAGAAATAGCACTTAGCAGGTGTCTTTTGTCAATCATATTAAAACCTTGATTCCCAAAATCATGAAATCAGGCTACTATTCATTCAAATAATCATTTTTCTCTGAATACCACTTAGCAATGAATGTACCCATTACATGTCTAAAACTACTCTGAGTAAGTAATTTAAAATATACATTCTCTTTTGCGTTCATGAGAACCTTCTGAATAAATGTTCCATGACCCAAAGTAGAAACCTTTTCTGATTCAATCCTATTGCTTTGTAAGTGCTGGTCACCTACTACATATCTGTTGAATGCATGTGTTTATTCATCACCATTTCTCTGCAATGGTTATGTAAGTTTAAATTACTGTCACCCAGGGAGATGGTGGGGGAGTTCCAGAGAACTGTCCTAGCAGCTCTGTCAATCTCAGACTCTTTTCCCTGGGCTAATAATGTAATATTTATGGCAAGCTTTAGGTTAGTGAAGGTATTCTTCTTAATATATGAACCATGTTAGTTACTGCTAATCCATTATTTCTTTGTTTGAACCTGAGTCAGTGACTTTATTGGAAAAGTATTTCAAAGGTCATCAAGTCCAGCCTCCCCTTTGTCCAGATAAGAAGTGAAATTCCCAAGAGATTGTTCAGGAAATCAAATTACCCCAAATTATATATCCAGATCTCCTGAGTCGTGTTCATTTCTACTGCAGCATTACGTCACCCTCTTAATGTGTAAAAGTGAAATTAAATATAGCATTTTGAATAATAATTGAAGAGGCAAAGATTTATTTTCTAAGCATTGAGATACTTTTTTCCATTTTGTATGGTTTCCACCTGTTCAACCTTCATAGAACATTCTCTGCTATGTATCTCTACCAAAATGACTCTTACTTGTCTTTCAGATTTCAACTCGAATGTCATTTCCTCAAAATAGCTTCTGCCTTCCCCCTTATTAATTTCGATTTCCCTGTTTTATGGTTCCCTTATCCCATATCCTTCTCACTCCTATCCATTATCTCTCTTACAAGTGTACGTTCTTCTATGATTGTGTGACTCTAGCATCTGATACCTCTACTAGAGTCAAAATTCAAATAAAATCAGGGATATGTCTTCAGTTCTGCCACTCACATAGACCAATTCTTCCACGTCAATTCTAGTCCCTAGTAGGGGCTTAGCAGGGGGTGCTGGGTATCTGAGTTTACCTCTCAAGCCAACATATAGCTTTGGACTGAATCACAAAATTGAGAAGATCACTGGAAACAGATTATTTCTGGACCTGATTTTAAAAATACTTGCTGGTTTTAAATTCTAAGATATTTCTGTATATCTATATAATTAAAAAACAAAGTTTTTCCACAAAATGTCCCCTGCATTAGAAAATTGGGGTCATTTTGCAAAATTGGAACCCAACTAGCCAAAACTTAAAGAAATTTTAAAATCAAAAGATTTCAGAATCACTTGGTATGTTGTTTTTATAAAACTTGATGTTTTATAAAACATTTGGTATGCTATTTTTATTGTTATTTGATACATTATTTTAATAAAATGTTAATAGCTTATTTATCCAGATTGTAAGAAATGCTAATTTTATGCTAATACATATGGACCAAAACACCATCTAGACTTCACATCAATTTGTAGTGATATACAAGGTCAATTATTTTATCCAACATGTATCAGAAGGCAAAAATCAAAAGCCAAGAAAATAGATGGAAAAAGAAATCCATGGTTCAGGCTTTGTATTAAGGAGAGTTCAAGTAGAAAAGGAGATGAAGAATGGAAGCATAAAAAGGGATGATATTGCTAAACATAAAGCAAAACTGACAGGCAATGAAGTGAAAAAATTCAATGAACAAGAGATCAGAAGGTGGTAGAAATGTGGTCTGGATGGAGGCCTTGTCTTAGTCTGTGAGAAACCAAGGGCAAGAGTATAAATGAAGACCTACACACCAGATACCTCAATATTCTTAAATAATAAATAGAATCATCAAATTTTTAAGTAAAATACATCCATTCTAACTCTCTTGACTGTATCACTCCTGGAAGAACCAGAGAACAACCAGGGTCGGCCACACAGAAGGATCAGCCCACAGCCCTCGACATACCATTTCTCCCTGGCCGGGCAGCGTCCCACATCAAGATGGCTGGCATACCTACCTGAGCCTGTGAACTCTCACATGCCAGCTTTCATTCACTTTCTTACAAAGAGCTGCCCTTGGGACAGATATTCAGCCTGTAAAATGCAACATCCTGATATTTCACCGTCAAAAAGATTGACCTGCCTGGAAAGGGGCTTGTATAAGCGCAAGACCATGTGGGCAGGAGATGCCAGAATTGTAGGACTCTGCACATAATCTGGGAAGGAAGTACAGGGCTCCAGGTGGGCACTGACATTGGCTCCTAAGCCCATCAGGAGTGTGGGCACAGACAAGGAGCAAAGAAGAGCCCTCCAAAGAGGACCGTCTTGCCTGGGGCTAAAGTTCACGGTGTCATCACATGGATTTGAAGAATGGAAGTCTATGGACATTAAAATTTAATCTCCAGATGGTTAAAGGGTTCTAAGAAACATTTTCCCAAGGCATTGGGTTGCTCAAGTGAAAAGAAGAAAAAATTATATTTGAAATAGGTCAAATTAATTCCTAAGGCTAGCCTCGAGTTGAATCACCTTTTGGACATTGAAATGCCCAGGGTGAGAGCCAGAGATAGTATGGAGGGGATTTTGATATGTCAGGTGCCAAAGATTCTGATGAATGCAAGAAATGGTGAAGGTCAAAAGAGGGCAGAATGAGCAGAAAAGAAAATGAGAACACATGGAGATACAGAAGGAAAAGGACCCAAAAATACAGTAAAACAATTCCATTCTTCATCTTACTCAACCCCTAGGCAAACAGTACTTAAAACCATATTTGACAACACCCCCGGCATAGTGGGCAGCAGACAGCAGCACCGTCTCCGTGTGAGTGCCAGACTGATTTCTGGGAGTGGACAAAGCAAACAGAAGCAACAGCCATCTGCCAGCTCCAAAGATGGATTTATTAACTCAATTTGCTTTTTGTGTTATCAGTTGCTTTGTTTGCTGCCTAGGGTGGGAAAGACACATGTATAAATGTTTGGATGAAGAAGTCACTGCACAGAGAAAGATTAAATATGCCGAAAAGGGTTAAATGTATGCATGTTTGCTTACCTGAAATGTGGCAGTGGTTGGGGAGACCCCGCACACAGGAGAAGGAATTCATGGGGTTCACCAGAGGGAAAACCTGAATCTATGGAGACACAAGAGAGGACTCAGGTTTGCTGCCAGGAGGCTGAGGGCTCTTTTCCAATCACTGGCACTTCTTCAGCTAACTCAGAGATGCTGGGATCCAAGAGTGATAGGAAGTAAAAGGATCTGAAGTGTAAGAAGGAAACATGTTTAAAGCAACTGCTGTGGATTATGGAAAAAGCTGCACAGAGAAATGTAGCTTTAAATGGGGGCAGCTGGTCTAGAATTCTATTTAGCATTTATTACAAGATTTTTCTGCATCTGAATGTTAAAAATAAGTGTTATGTAAACACAGGGCTCCAATAAAGTCACATTAGAGAACATGCCCTGAAAACTTTGAGGAAAGGACTAATTCCACAGGAATTCAGGAAATGAAGGAGGAAAATATGGGCTACAAGAGAATGCCATTTCCTCTGTGTTAAACTTATAAACTGATAAAATGCCGTTGCTTGCAAAGCATTAAGTTAGAATCTGCTTTAGACCTATACCCAGTCTGTTCTGTCATATAATAATTCATTTATAAGGTTTGGTTCTTGTACCTATCTGCAACACTCCAGTTGTTTTCTCAAAAAAGGAAAGAGAAGAAATACCCAAACCACTTTTAAAGCTGTCACATCTTAGAGCAAGTTAGATGAATTCTGCAGAAAGTTAATCGATGGGCTACATTATATTTGCAAAAGATTTTCCAATAGTAATAAAATTGAACACCACTCACTTTCTTCCCAAGGAAATGTTCCACTGGAACAGCATCAGGAACAGTCTACCTCTGCCTTCTGACACGTAAGTGAGAGAGGGAGTCGAGAGAGGAATGACACCCCAGTGCTTCCTAAAGGGCTATTATTTCAAGACTCTGAAATAGCTCAATAATATCAGTTGTTGCAATTTTTTTTTGAAGAGTTGTGTAGCTGAATTTTAAATCTTTACCTGTCCCTAATGCAACAGAACGACTTGTAGCTGCAGAAAATTGAATTCAGTAAACACTCAGTCATTTATTTGGTGTGGTAGGGACACGAGATGACTAGTTAGAAAAAAGTTGACCAGCTTGCTCTAGAGAGAGGCTCATTTGTATGGATAACAGTTGGGACACAAAACAGAGATCTTAGCACAGGTGTTAAAAGCAACTTGAGTTATCTAGGGTTTAACTTTGGTCTCAAATTTATCAACTATGAAACCTGGATATATTTCTCATCTATGTGTTAGTTCCCTTTTCAGTACATGTGAGAAACTACAAAGTATCTAGATAAAACTGTGCTTATCATTCATGAAACAAATAACAAAAGATAGAAGCTGTTGGTGTGAGCTATCAGCACATAGCTGTTAGAATTTTTATCATCAAAAAACCCTAGAAATCACAGCTTTTGGCAAGGACAGGAAGAAAAGAGATCCTGTGTGCATTGTTGGGAATATGAATTAGGCCACTATGGAAAACAAAATTAAAAATAGAACTTCCATATAATCCAGAAGTGCTACTTCTGGGTATTTTTTCAAAGTAAACAAGAAGGATACTTCAAAAAGATATCTGTGTCCTGCATATATTGAAGTGTAATTTATAGTTGCCAAGATATGGACATCTGTAGATGAATGGATAAAGAAAATGTGAAATATACACACTGGAATTTTATCCAGTCATAGAAAAGAAGAAAACCTCGGCCCTTTGCAACCTGAATGGACTTTGGGGATATTTTGCTAAGTGAAATAAACAAGAGAGAGAAAGATAAACATCATATGCTCTTACTTATATGTGGAATCTGAAAACAAAACACATGGATACAGAAAGCAGATTGCTGGTGCCAAAGGTAGGGTATGGGTTGGGATAAAATAGATGAAGAGGGTCAAAAGGCACAAACCTCCAGTTATGAAAAAAATAGGTCATGAAGGCATAATAGATGGCATGGTGACTATAATGAGTAATACTGTATTATAGTTCTGATAGCTGATAAGAAGGTAGATCTTAGAGGTTCTCATCACAAGCAAAAAAACGTAACCATGTATGGTGACAAATATTAATTAGACATATGCTGATCATCCTGCATTATATACAAGCATTGAATCATTAAGTTGCACACCTGAAATGAATATGCTATATGTCCATTATATCTCAGTTTTAAAAAGCTATTGTTAAGTGATAGAAAGATAAATTTAGTGAAAAGGGTAAAGAAAAGAAGAAAAGCCATATGCCTTCCCCAAGTCCCATTCTTACTTCAGGCCAGATTCAAAACCCAAAGTCAACTCCTAAAACTTCCAGAAAAAATAAGTTTCTAACTTCTAAGTGACGTTAGCCTCACCACATTGAAAATTTTCCCCTTGATGAAGGTCATCCCCTGGAGAGAGGCTACATGTATTAGATTTTGCTATCAGAAAATCCCCCGTTTCCGAACATCGTAATTGCATCACCTATAATCTGATTACTCTGAATTTACTTCGACAGTGCCAAAACTCATGCCCATCTTAGGCGCTTATATCACTACTGTGACAAACACCATTGCAAATAATAATAATGTTGCTCTGGATTTAGCAACTGTCTTCTCTTTTTGAGTTAATGACCCAACAAGAAACTAGTTTGGTATAAATATAAAAATACCTCCCCTGGCAAACTTTTCCAATGAATTGAACCTGATTAGAAAGACTGGCATAAAGAGGAAATTTAGTTTCATTTAATCTCTTAAATAATCCTGAGGATAGCCTGCATGTATGTTTTAGCATCTAATTTTGTTGAACTTACATTAAATTTAAGCATTTAGAACGACTCATGGGATGATATCAAGGTTGTCCCATCAAGGTTTGATCTTAGTATACTCTCTAGATCTATGTTTAAAGGAAAACCCCAAATTTCTAGGTGCTAAGAGCCCAATGAAGATAATATAAGACTAATGGATTTCCTTTATGTTTTTAATATCATCTTCAAAATTCTCGCTTCTTGGAGAAGCACTATAATCCTCACTTTGTACAATAACCCCAAGTCAGAGGCAATCCGTGATAGAGCTAGAACTTTCCTCTGAGTCCTGATCTGTCTTTCACTTCACCTCGATTCCTCCCTAAGTTAGAAAGAACAGGGAACATACTACTAATATTTTTCTGCTGAAATGTTGGAAAAGTATTTCAGATCTGTGTCAAGAGTCAGAAGTCTCTGAACACAGAACTCTCTTCATCTAAAATTTCTATTCACATTTACTTCATTCAGAGTTCTCTCATCTAGCATTTACATACGCTCACCTCCAAAATGATACGAAAAGGCAATGTCCTTTCTACTATTAACGACAAACATAGCCATCAATGGTTAATATATGGAAGCAAAAAATACATATTTATAATAGATTTAGCTAATTGCAGAAAAATTGTCTATTCTCGCTTCACTGTGCGTTAAATCCCTGTGACTTATTTGCTGCTTGCAAGTTTTTACTGTTGGTGAATATTGCTAAAACGGCATTCTTATTACAATACCTCGTGTCACAATAATTGACGTATACCTAAAATCACAGTGTCACAGATCTAATCTTATTTAACAAAAAGAAAAATGAATGCATAGGCTATATCTCAGTTGGGAAAAAAATCTAAGTATATATCTGCACACATAGGACAAAAATCTAACAGGTCTTTAAGTGTAGTTTTCACAAAGTAATGAAATTTGGGATTGAAAGATTACTATTTTACTTTATGAAACTTAAACATCAGCTGTTTCACAAGAAACATATCACCTCTGTAATAAAAGAAAACAAATTGAAAGAAATAATAGTATAAAAGTCAGAATAATGGTTATTTCTCAGGAGATGAGAAAGAAGAACACTATTTGGACATTTGAGGAAAGCTGTTAGGGGAGCTCCTGTCAGTGACTCCAATATTTCAGTTTTTGACCTTAGTAGTGATTATTTGATTCATCACTCCATAATGCTTTTTTAAATTATCATATCTTTCTTTTGGGCCATTTTAGATATGTTTAATTTTATAGTAAAACTGCTTTAACATAGAGTCCTCAAAACCTATCACCAGGTAAATAATGATCCTTGATTTCAACCCTCTCCTCCAGCGCCTACCTGGTGGCGCAATGGGTTGAGCATTGTGTTGTGGAGTTGTCGGCAGTTGCTGCAGGAGTTCGATGCCCAGCCTGGGAGATTCCCATATGTCGCGGCAGACCTCTCCTGCCTGGCCTGCTGCTCCACTTAGCAGCGCATTTCTGTCGATCTGCCTGTTCTGCCCCCCACCTCTGTCTCTGGTGAATGCTCTCGCCACCCCACACCTCTGGCCTGCACCCCAGCTTGGATGCATAAATAAATAAACCTTTAAAAAATAATTTAAAAAACCCTCTCCGCCAGTGTAGTTACTCATAACTCTAACTTGTGCTCCCAAGTTTCCCACACAGGGTCCCCTACGAATAGTCTACCAACTTGGGGGTATTTTTAAAAGTAAAAGGAAACCTTGGAAGTCATTAAGCTCCACTAGTTTCCAATATATCACACAGAGTATTTGTAAATATATGCTAAGGTTTTGGGTTGTCCCTGTGCCTAGAAGAACTACAATATTAGTCAAGATGTAGCCAAGGGCGCTTTGTTTCCTACTATACGTGTGATGAACTGCTCGTTGAAAAATGATCTCCCATGTAATACATGGTTTGGATCTCAATGTACTAGCTTCCATCTGGACAGAGAGGTTTCCCATAGGACTCAGTTCAATCCCACAAAATTTCACTACGATTTATTGGAATCCACATTATAATACTCTAAGTCTACTATTCAATTGGCACCAAAACAGGGGAGGTTACACACCACTAACGTGAAATTTGGGCTCACAAAGGGGCTACATTGAGGTTTGAGGCTTCCCTTATAGTGTCAGCTCCCCTGAAGAGGGGTTGCTGCTGCTCCTGGAAGTTCCTGGTGGCCTTTCCCAAAACCTGAAGAAACCTAGAGAGACACTTTGGGCATGGCGTCCAGTGTCTCAGACTGGCTAACGCCAGTTCCTATATTTAATATGCTTTCAGAGGTCTAATATCAAAACCACCTGTTAATTTGTTGGACTTGGCCCTTGACACAGGTAAGCTTTTCTCCACCCTTGCTTCCCGTGTCTGTTTATCAGCATCCTCATAAACAAACAGCTGTTTCATTCCAAATTGCTAAACTCACTCCCTTCAATGACACTCATTTCTTGATCGGTCAAGATCATTATTAATATCAACACATAGAAGACACTTTCATTTTAAAGATGAAAAGATTGAGATCCCATATGTCAAGTGAATGCTCTAAAAACATGTTCATAGTAAGTAGCTGATCCCATGAACAAAATCTGGGGCTCTTGCCTCGCCAATTACTAGACAACTGCATTAAGTGATTTGGGGGGTGAATCACTCTGAAATACCACTTAGGGATATAAGATCTTCCTCTTCTAACTTTCCGCTTCCCCCTCCATGCTTTCCTCCCTCACCACACTGCCAAATCCAACTGCTTATTGCCCAGAATGCAAGATAGAACATCTGTGGTGGCTTCCACTGAGATTTATTTATTCAGATTTTCATTAAAATCACACTGACTTGATTCAATAAAATGTTGCTTGTCCTAATTTAGCTTTTCAGAGCTTTGTAAATTTGGATTTAATACTCTTTAGTGTCGTTACTGCATTAATAATCTGTGCCTAAAGAGCAATTTAAAAAACTTTACATTTTCTACTTAATAGTGGTAGCTTCATAACCCTCCATTTTCATGCAACTTGTCTCTTAATGTACCTTAAATGGAATCACTGACTTGGGCTGAATGAATCTGAGAATGCTTATCATCTGTTGGGCATCATTATATTTCCCAAGTCATGAAAAATAATGCCTGTATGTTAGCCCAGGCAGGATTTTTCAGTAATTATTTAAGGTTAAAGATTTTATTTGCTTGAAGACAGACATTTGCAAAAGAACTAAATTAGATAACAATCTCCCATCCTACATGAAGATTAAATCAAAATGGATTAAAGGCTTGGATATAAGACATGAAACCATAAAGTACATAGAAGAAATCATAGACAATAGACTTCTTGATATAAACCTCTGAGATATGCTTGGGAATTTGGCTCCAACAACATTAGAAATAAATGCAAAAAGAAACAGGATTACATCCAGATAAAAAGCTTATGCACAGTGATAGCAACTTCTATCAAAACAAAAAGGTATCCTGTTGGGAGAAGGTATTTTTACATCATATATCTGACAGCATTAATATCTAAAATATGCAAAGAACTAATAAAACTCAATAATAAAAAGAAAATAAGCTGATTTTAAAAGAAGCAGAAAATCTGAGTAGATATTTCTTCAAAAGAGACATCAGATGGCCAACAAGCATGGAAGAAAAAGTGCATCATCTCTTACTATTAGAAAAATGCAAATCACAGTGACTAGGAGACATTCTCGCACACTTTTGTCAGTGGGCTACGTCCAAACAATGGAGAAACAGCAAGTATTGTACAAGAGAGAGGAGAGCTCTTATATACTATTGGTGGAATATAAAATAACACAGCTATTATGGAAAGCAGCACATAGATTTGTCAAAGAATTGCAAATAGAAATTTCATTGGATCCAGTTATCAAATACCCACTTCTGGATATTTTCTCCCCCAAATATAAGCTATTATATTTATTGAAGTGAGAAGAGCTGAATATGGACACCAAATTACTCAGCAAAGAAGGAAATGAAATGAAGATAAACGATCATATGAAATCCAAACCAAAGACTACGTTCTGCAAGAGTAACAAATTTTACTGACCAAAGTTGCATGTGTGTTTGTCCATCCATGTGTCTGTGTGCTCCAGTGCAATAAGGAGCATGGAAGAAACATCTTATCTCAGCAGGGACATCACTTGGATGAAATAGCATCTATTTTGTTCTCCAGAAAAAGAGTAGCCAAGAACACTCATTCACCATGGACATGACTGTCTGATGTGGGGAGAAGAATCAGAAATAAAGGTCATAACAGAAAGCAGAGCACTTCAAACAATAAACAGACTTTCTTGTTCCATTTCTCCAGGAGGCCTATACAAGGTTAACCCCAGAGGTGTAAAACTCTGGGGACAAATGAGTATTCTGTGTAAGATAAGTAGAAGAGTTAATTGCTCAGGGCTCACTCCAGAGTCAGTGTTTCATTGGAACAACAACTTCTTCCATTAGGAGTCTCACGAGTCATATCACAAACTTTATTTTGTCCAGACTTGCTTGTCCTCTTATAATTGAAATGCTGACCCTATTATATCATTGCAATTAAAGTCCTAAGAAAAATTCTTAACCACAGACAAATAGAATTCTGAAATTACCTGCCCTCTGGAACCCTCACCCCACCATCTTATCTTACGGTTTGGTTTTGCTATCCTGTTTCTTTTTGTACCTATGGCTAAATTTCTGTGGCATTAAGCCACCTTCTGTATAGTAATTTGTTACAGAAGCCCTATGAAACTAATATAAAAATATATTCTGGAATTGGCTAAAAGAGCAGACTTCCATAAACCCTAAGCCCAATCAGGGACATTTGCGATTTTCCCAATACACATTTCACTGAGTTTTCAAATAAAAATATGGAAGAAGACTCAAGATTTTTCAGAACTTGTACAAACTTAGAAGACATACAAGAAATGACAGAGAGGGACTGAGTCAGGTTTGTGGATAAATGTACCAGAAGGGTGGGGTGGCCTCAGCTATATGGACCCAGTTGGGGATGTACACTGTTCATCAGTTTACAATGATGAAACATTAACTTGCTGCAGTTTGCATTTTGAGGCATTACTTCCATATTCTAAGACTAGAGTAACTGCTCACTTACGTAACCAAATGAGTCTTATTAGCACAATATTCTACATAAAGCAATATGAGGTTTCACTGTGGTCAAATTTTGTGAGTGGAGCTTAACTAAACTTAATCATATCCAGTTATTCCCTCTTTGTTCTCTAGACCAGGACTGTAGTGTTTTTAGCCAGCATTGCCAGCATTTTTTTAATTCAAAAGTACATGTAAAACTGCTGTTTGGAAAATCCCTTAGAATTTATGTGTGCAAAGGTAGGGTGGCTTGCTGTCCTGGAGAGAATATAGCGGAGCTGCAAGAGAGCCCATTAACAAAACCTTCTACAGGTTAAAAGAGTAACTGCTAATCAAAAGGAATATAAAAACTTAAATTTTATCAGCTTTTAGAAGATAATCAAGCACTATTCATCTGAACCTTTTCATTTCTCAAGTTCAATTTTAATTTGAAATTAATGACCAGCAGACGATACTCATTAGCTAAGCATCATTTTACTAAATTATATTTTATATTATGCTTGTTATCAGAAAGAAAGGTAAGGAAATGAAAAGGGGCAAATGTAGAATTCTTGAGTATAAGGTAACACTGTTGCATATCCGTTTTGCCCATGAAGCCCTACATCAATAATATGAGAGCGTTTCAGCCAAATAAACTATCACTTTGTTTTTTTCATTGTTTTTTTAAACTTTCTTTTATTTATTTTTTTGATTGAATTACTTTTTATTGAGATGCAACATTGATTTACAAAACTGTCTATGATTTAGGGGTATGGGTTGACACCTCAATTGTCTATTCATTTCTTGAAGAAAAGTCATATTACTTTTTAAAAAGCATAAAATTAAGGCAATCTTTTAGTCACTTTCTCATCTTGTCTTGGTTATCAGAAAGCTTGGATAGAAAGGGAATGTTTAATTATGCTCACTGATTTAGTATAATTAAAAAGGACACTTCTTCAGAGGGCATGCTGGTTAGGACCACACTTTGGGATCTGCCATCACTATTCAAATCTGATTCTGTCACTTGACGTGTGTGAACCTTCCACAGGACACTTAATCCTCTGAGCTCTGTCTCCCCATCTATGAACTGGAGATAAAAACAGTAACTAGTTCATAGTTTCCTGTGAAGATTACATCTGATAGTACATACAAAATACTAACAAATAAGCCCTAGTATCGAACACATTTATACCTGTGTGTTTGTTTTATTATCTATATACTAGACAATTTCTTATTCTTTTTGTATGCAGGCAAAATATACATATAATAAATATTCACAGGGAATACCTGATTTTAAAAAACTCAACAGTTCAGGGGTATAGATCAATAAGTATAGCTGCAGAGTTAAAATGTCTAGGCATTGAATTTCTGAACTTTCCTTACATTCTATCTTTAAAACCCATCTATTGGTGATTAGGTAAATTAGAACAAAGGCAGGCAAAATGTCGAATTTGGCATGCCATAAAGTGAAGCCTGGTCAAAAAGGTGAAAATGTTCGCAATTTCCTCTTATTGATAGAGATAGGAATTGATCTTACTGTCACTCCCAGGGGTGTTATTTTCAATGTGCCCTAACGTTCTGATTCACTTCCCTTTGCTCCAACATAAATTTCATTCTTAGAGAGAATGGCTACTCCAAATAGAGAAGACTCTGATTTAAAAGGTAAAATTAGAGTTATCCAGGGATGAATAGCTAAAGAAGATGCACTTGTGCATCCAGCCTCAATAAATATAAATGTTGCTGCACTTTGAATCAAAGATTAGTAGAAATGTAGCATGCATAAATATTTGTTAATTACAAAAGACAAGCCCTAGCCAACAACAACAAAAAAAAAAAATCAGGAGACAATTAATAGACATACTGATGATATGAAATCCATCTCCTTTTCTAAAATGCAGACCCATATCAAATCATATTGCTATTAGGAAAAGGTTTGGAAAAACTTTTAAAGCTTCATTTTAGGTCTGTTGTTAATTTCTTTAATTCAACAGTGTCAAGAACTAAAAATCCTAGCACTGTTATACTACCTCTTTTCTAACAAAACTTCTAGCTCAAGAAAAAGTAGAGGTGAAGAATTTAGAAATGCATCCTATCAAAGTCATCAAAACCAGAAACTATAGGCATATGCAAATTTTGCATGCCAGGTAATTATTCCAATATTAGCTATACTGTCAATCAACTGCACCTGTCAAGTACCCTGTTTTGTTATCCTATTAAAATCTTAAATCAGGATTCATGGCTTTGAATGATACTGTGAGGTTAATAATATTACTTGGAAGCTTATAAATATGAAAAGTAATTGATTTTTAGCCCACAGAGTTAAGTTTGCATCTCTCTTTTAAAAAGACCACAGATTCTGAGTTGTGATTCATGTGGCATGTTTATTTGCTGCATTGGTTGTTGCCTTTTTCCATACGTTTGTCATCATAACTGGGTTAACGAGTGTAAAGAATCTTTCCTTAATGTTGCTCCATTTGATTCAAAGTGAAAATAAAAATTACACTGAATATATTCAATTATCCATGCAATGTATCTCTATGGAACATTAATCCATAGATAATTATGCCTGTCTAAATTTTATGAAAGATTCAGAATCTTAAATCTAGAATTTCTTTTATTAGCAACTATATTTATTCTGATTTTCCATGAACCACTATTTCATTCAACAATTATTTGTTGTACCTTCTGTGTGTCATTCTTTATTCAGAGTTTCAAAAAAAATTCTTGTTTTATGGAGTTTATATCTAGTCTCATCAAATATATGAAGAGATGAGGTTTCCTTCAATACAAGTCTAGTAAGTACATGTACTGGAACCATCTCCAAAACCAGGAGGAAAAAATTGCTTTTTCTCTTTTGTTGATGAACAAGGAGAAGATGAGGGTGGTGGGAGATGAGATAAGTGATGTGAAAAATGCATTCAAGAGGTGGTCCTTAGTGACCATATTGATTGTGGACACACACACAACTCCCTCCCCCCAGCCAAAAAAAGAAAAAAAACCTTGCAGAATGATTTTTCAACAAGTTTTCATGGGTTACTGAATATTTCAATGATGATTTGCTCTGATACCCAGGTTATATTTGCCCCTAGACCAAATGTCTCAGTGATTCCAGGGCTATGACTGTTCACAGTGTCTTCACCATAGATAGGAAAAATGAGCCAGTAAGACTGTCAAGAATTAACCTTTGGGCAAGACAAACTGCAATTTCTTGGCTAAGAAACTAATTTAGAGCCATGATGTGGAAAACCTCAGCTATGGGTTAGAGGCGGGAGGTGGAGCTGCAAAAACACCCTTGTGTCCCCCAAGTGCCATTGTGGGAAGACATCTCACCCCTTTGTGTTTCTCTCTCAATATATGTTAAGAAACTTTTGTTCTGTAACACTTATACTCCCTGCCAGTGCTGATGTTCTGATATGAGGATTTATAGGACAATGACCCTGACTGATCAGGAAATGGTTCTAAATGAAATGACTTATGCTACCAAAGCAGCAACTTGTTTGCAAGACACTGATGCACAGATCTATGAGAGGCAAGGATAGGAAAAATCTTAGTTAATCTGCAAGCCCAAGCTTCAAAAATAAAATTAATAGGTTGTGATCCTGGTAATACACCTTGGAAAGAAGTATAAACATAGGGGCTGAATTAAGACAATCTGAAATGCTTTGGGGGGGTTTCTATTTTTTTTTTAATTTTTTAATATGTTTTTTTAAAGATTTATTTATTATGCATACAAGCTGTGGTACAGACCAGAGGTGTGGGGCGGCAAGAGGGTTCGCCAGAGACAGAGTGGGGAACAGAACAGGTAGATCGACTGAAATACACTGCTGAGGGGAGCAACAGGCAAGGCAGGAGAGGTCTGCCACACCATGTGGGAATCTCCCCGGCTGGGCATCGAACTCACATTGCCACTGCCGACAGCTCCGCTGCGCCACCTGGGAGGCCCCTTTAGGGGGTTTCTAAAGCCTTCTCTGGTGTGCCCCCTCTCTGTGAGCAGATACCACAAGGGAATCTCCAGACATGAAGGAAGCCAGCTTGTGTGTTTGCCTCTGGTTTTCATAACGTTCCCCTTTTCCTTCTAATTGAATTGGATGTTTCTTTACTGTACTATGGATTTCCCCCAATGACTTATAATGTTATTATATGTGGTTAACTTGATTCATAAACAAAACCTCTCTGCTAGATAGAAGTTAGTACATTGAGATCCAACCCACACATGACATGTTCTATGATTCTTCTGAAATTAGATATTGAGATATGTAAGTCTAGAATCTCTTTGAGTCACATGTTTAGTAATGTGTGAATCGTTGCATCAATTCAGGATCCTACCTTTTCTTCTGAAGCATGTGGAGTATAAAATCCTTTGAAAACTATTGTTCTCAAAGTATTATTACCATATACAGCCAGACAGAGCCAACTATATTTGCATTCTGAAACCATATGTTTGTGTATATAGGTGCCACATGGCTTAAACTGTAAAGAAATATGATTTCTTATGTCAAGTTTGTGAAAGAGCAATATAAAAATGTTCTCATGTTCTCAGACATTTCATTATTTTTGCTTTGCGTATTATAAAGGATTCTAACTTATTTTTGTAAGACAAATTTTCAATTAAAGACCCTCAATGTACCATATTATTTTGTTCCAGTTATGAGATCTTTCAAATACACACACACACACACACACACACACACACACACACACACACACCCCTAAACTACATTAAAAATTAAACAAAACATTTCCATGAAGTGCCAGGAATCAGCTCATATTTAACTTCTGCTCATTTTCTCTGTAAGTATACCAGGCTGATGGGGAAAAGTCATGTAAGGCTGTAGAAGATCCTCAACAATAAAAATGAAAAAAGTCAAATACAGTATATGTAATATACTCACTAGGTTAGAAAAATGAACTGAAATGCACTATAAATTTTTCAGATGAAGTCAAAACCAAAAAAAGATGTTATAACTAGTACCCAATCAGAAAACTCAAGTAACATAACATCCAACGTAAAATTTAAAATATACAAAATGCATTTACATTTGTATATATTAATATTAAATCACATGCAATTTAAAGTAGAAACATGGCGCATCTCACTGGTGGTGCAACGGGCTAAGTCTCAGCACTATGAAGCTGTCCGAAGCCACTGCAGCATGAGTTCGATCCCCGGCCAGGGAGCTGACCCACATGGCGCAGCAGACCTCTCCTGCCGCACCCACTGCTCCCCTCAGCAGTGTATTCCAGTCAATTTGCCTGTTCTGCTCCCCACTCTGTCTCTGGTGAATCCTCTCACCCCACCCCACCCCCGCACCTCTGGCTTACACCCCAGCTTGTATGCATAAATAAATAACTCTTTAAAAATAAAATAGAAACATGGCACTTGTTCAGAAGCACAAAACTTTCAACAAGAGCAGTTTACCTCTATGAAAACAATTCTAGTCAGATCCCTCATTGATGTATTATCAACCCAAGAGCCCTCCTCGACATAATGGAGGGTTGTCAAGATCAAGTCACAGTTTCTCCAAGTTCAGCCAAGAAAGATTTGAATAACTTTTAAAAGGCTTTGGTGAAGTTCCATAGACTATTCTATGAAATATTTAGCATTTGGACATGATCACGAATACATTTACTATCCTATTTTCATGACCTCTTAAAATACATTTTCAAAACATCTTGAGAGGTCTCAAAAGAACCATTCGAAGAAAGTTGTCATCCGAACTACAGTTCTGTGGACGTGTGAGCACTTCTTGTGAGACCAAGAGCTCCTCAGTCACAAAAGAAAGATTTACCTAAGCAATGCCCAGAAGTCGGTGGGCACCTTATTTTCAATCAGCAATTTTTCTCGAAACACTGTCACTGGCCAGCCGTGAAGCACAGCCCCTTGGATAGATTCTGTCACAAAGACAGAGAACATTTGCTTCTCTAGGCAGAACACGCTAAAGGACAATTTTGTGTAATGGTAGCAAACCCCAGATGGGAAGAGATATTTTTGCAATGACTCAATGTGAGTGCAAACAAGAAAGACATATTTGTTTCAAATGAGAAAGAAATGAGTATGATTTCATATTCTACTAAAATGCAATAAAAATGAAGATACATAGGCTGCCAGCCTGAGATGATTTTAATTAAATAAATAAAATTAATTCTCTGTATAAGAAACATGTAAAGTTGTTTTTAATCAAATAGATAATTATATCCATTTTCTTACTGCAGTAAGCAAATGAAAGTTTCAACGGGTTATCTACCATTCAGGTATTGAATTTTCAAAAATACGAATCAGCCTCTCTTTAAACTCGATAAATTTTAGACTTTCAGAACTACACATCAGGTTTATGAGGAGTGTGACAACCTCAGAAAGAATGACAAGCTCTTTTGATACCTGAGGCTTATCTTAAATTTAAATAACATCTCACTTACATCTCTGAGAGCAGCCTCAGGCCTGGAAGGCGTGTTTGCAGCAACACATACAGATTAACTGTTTAGTTGATGTCTCTGAAGGAAATTTTCAAGTAGGCTTTTTACAAAGATCCTTAAATTTTAAAGAATTTAAAATTGTACACCTCTCCCCTTAACCTCATCCATCCTTAAATTTATCTATTGCAAAATCAGTTACTTCCTTTAACAAAATACCCCTAAAATTTAAAACACAAAGGCATAAAACACACAAATGGGGACATGAGTCATCTGCTGAGCTGGGCTGACATTAAGGTAGATGTGACTATAGTTAAGGGTGAAGCTGAGACAGACTATAGACGGCAGGGACTGCGACCTACCAAAGCAAGTCAAGAGTTTCCAACAAGGTATAGAGCCAGAGCAACCCTTATTTAAAGTTAATCCCTTATTTAAAGTTTCTAGAATTTGATTGCAATTGCTGAATCTACATCTTTAGATTTTATAATTAAAAAAGGCAGTGTTTGTGTCAGAAGCCACTTCTGGCTTCTTGAATGAAACTACAAGTTGTTTTGGTGGGCCTCCCTGGTGGCGCAACAGGTTAAGTCGCAGCACTACGAAGCCATCCACAGCCACTGCAGCACAAGTTTGATCCCCAGCCAAGGAGCTTCCCCATGGCACAGCAGACCTCTCCTGCCTCGCCCGCTGCTCCCCTCAGCAGTGTACTTCAGTAGATCTGCCTGTTCTGCTCCCCACTCTGTCTCTGGTGAATCCTCTCACCAACCCCCACCCCCCACACATCTCTGGCCTATACCCCAGCTTGTATGCATGAATAAATAAATCTTGAAACAAATAAAATAAGAGATGTTTTGGGGACAAGGACCCTTTAATAACAGGGACCCACCTGGGTAAGTACTCAGCTGTAATGGACACAGCTGTGATTCAGGGAGAGCTCGTGAGCCAGTGCCAGGCTGAAGCAAGGTCAACTCTTGAGATACCTTACTTTCTTACGTAGGTAGCAGGAGAGCAATTAAAGGAACTAATGATGGACTATCAATAACTCAGGGGCAGAATAAAAGAGAGAGGATGTATGCAGAGAGAAGTTCTTATTTATCTGAGTCTAGAGCTTGGAGCCTGGACTCCACAGTGTGACAAAATGATAGAATGACGCTCCCGAGAAATGCAATCACAGTGGCCAACTGGCAGGAATAGAGACAAAATGCAGGGAACAAGTGGAACCCAAAAGAAATAAAGAACCCTATAAAGTAGAAGGAGTAATGATAATATTTTAATATTTTGCATCATAACCCCATCCTGCTCTTTTAGGTTTCTGTTTTAAGGTTACATGGCTTTCCTTGCCTTGGAGAAAGCTGTATATCTTTCTGAGTATTACCAGGAGCATAGAGGTTGTGATTCTGCACTTAACACAACAGTGTGCAGGGTATTGTTACCTAGAGAAAAGATGATGAGAGAAAAATGTTGGTCACTGTGCCCAGAATAGAATCTTAAGTCAGAGATGTCAAGCAACCACTTAGGATGGGTTTGTTGGACATGTCAGGATTCCTGACCTATTCAACATTAACAAGGACAAGATCCCACAAAAGACTAGGATTTGTTGCCACCAACAGGAGGATGATGCAGGCTCTGGTACATGTCAGCTGCATTAAAAATGGAAAGGTGACCCCTGAAAACATGAGAATTTGTGGGCACTCTGATTTCATTCCACAAAGATGTCAAGATTAGGCAGGAAGAGTGAAACTCAGGAAGACTTTTGTCCCCAGAGAGAGCCTACAATTTGCCAGTATTTCCCAGAAATAGAAGCATCGTAGCATTTTCTATTCTTGCTGGGATTACTTTACTATGGAGCTATAAAGACCATTCATGTAATCAGTTCACTTCATTTTCCAACCAACATGCTATCTGAAATACCATTTTCATTTGTATTAGAAAGGTTATCGATAGAGAAAAGCTTTTAAAGCAAAGTATAAATTCAAATTCTTTGGGCTGTGCTTGTTTTCAAGTTTTATCTACCATGTTGAGCTTTCCCCCCACCCCACCTTTCCTTTTCTGTAAGACAGCATCAGAGTCAACAAATGGCTTGAACCCCCGTTGAAACTGAGAGGAAGCTCAGAAAACATCCTTAGCTGGAGATAAGAGATATCCTTTGTCTGATACAAAAGTCGTATATCTGTAGCACATTTATGCCTTCTATTGTGGGTTTTTCTTTAATTCCCTCTTTTGCTCCACAAGCCTGCCTGTGGTTTAGCTTCAGTTCCCAAATCCCTTTTTTCTTGGCATTTTTTCAGTTGCACATTATTCTCTGTAACTGACAAGGAACGTGATTGAACTTGAGGGAGCACAACCAGTTAGAGGCGTGGGAATAAGCCATTGAAACTGCATCACGTTCTTATGTATGGATGCAAAGATCAAGAGGTATGTTTCCAGAAAGCAAGTTGTTACTTTCATTCATTCTCAAAGAGTATTCAGTCCCTTCGGAGAGGAATTTATCTTCGAGGGATTGGAAAATATGCAATGCTTTTATTATCTTTTGTTGCAGTTTACAAGCTTCCTCCTCTAGTTAGAGACTGACCAGATGCTAATAAAATGTTTAAAAACTTTTAATGTGACTTGTCAATTAAAGAATCTGATCATCATGATATACATGCATACATACGCATATGGATATGTCATGTAAGGTGTGTTTTACTGTGGTTTCATTGAATATTTTGAAATGTGTAATGCTAAGTAGCTTGACCACGCAAAATTTGAAAATTATTTCTCTATCACTTTTAACTTTTCCATCACCTCATCATGTAGTAAGGAAATAACACCCTTTTTGATGCTGTAAAAAAAAAAAAAGCCAGATAAATCCACTTAAAATATATGTATTTTTCTAATGATTTTGAGTTTGCTTTAGTTTTCTTTAGCTTCCAAAAGCTTATATTTTAACTTTTTCAAAATCAGGTTAAGAAATATGGGCTCTCCATTGCTAACTTGCATAATAGTGATTAAAAAATTAAAAGCCAATTCAAATCACTGAAAATATGAGCACGTGTGATAATAGAAAGTGGACGTTTGTACCAAAGGTGATTTGCTATCTCCCTACGCCTTCCTTGTGTTCCCATCTGTCAGCGGGGCCGAGCGGATCAAATGACCACCTGCCACATGCCATCGGGCATGCGCAGAGGTGGTTACCCGGTGCTCAGCCCTGAACAAGTCAATGTGACAATTTCACTCCCCTTAGTAATGATTTATCTGAAAATCGATGTGATATTTTTCTATGAAAGTCGTCCTTTGATTAAAAAAGAAAAAAATGACAAAAATTTTCTTCCCTACCCCTTAATAAGGAGATGTTGGATAGTATAGTCTAGAGCTGAGGAAGCCAAATTATATACAGGAACAAACCAAAGTTGTATGTCCGGTGATTTTACTAAGCAGTTGAACAAATTAGGCTTGCAATTTTTCTTTCCAGGACTTTATGTTCTATAAGAGAAAAAATTCCATTTTAGCTATTTTAGACTTCTATCTGCTGTTTTAATGAAAGCATCCTCCTGGAAACATATATACACATGCAAGCATATGCATGTAGATGTATTTCTAAATAAAAATGATAAATATATATTCATTTATTGTAATACACTGTGATGAAAATGAAAACCATGGATATGTGCAACAACATGAATGAAACTTACAGGCATAGGGCCTCCCTGGTGGTGCAAGGGGTTAAGTCTCAGCACTATAAAGCAATCAGCTGCCATGTCAGCACAAATTTGATCCCTGGCCAGGGAGCTCACCCACATAGCACAGCAGACCTCTTCTGTCTCACCTGCTGCTCCCCTCAGCAGTGTATTTCAGTCAATCTGCCTGTCCTGCTCCCCACTCTGTCTCTGGTAAATCCTCTCACCCCCACCCCCTACACCTCTGGCCTATACCTCAGCTCTTGTATGCGTAGATAAATCAATCTTTAAAGAAAAAAAAGAAACAGGGATAACATTGAATAAAATAAGTCATAATAGAGTACATATTGTATAACTAGTATTTATATGAAGTTCACAATTACGCCAATAAAGTAAGAATAATGGTTATCCTTGGAGAAGATTGACTAGGAGTGAGAGGGTCAGAGAACCCACCTAAGATGCTGGAAATGTTTCATATTTTGATATGGATGGTAGTTATGAAGGTGTATATATATTTTACATATATATATGTAAAATTTCAGTGTATGCAAGGGTCAGCCAATTTAAAAAATGAAAAACATGAATTAGGATTTTGTTGTATTCTCCTATTAAGTTGGCTTAAATTGGAGAAAGCAATTGAACAGTATTGCACACCCAAAATCCAAGAAGGTATATGCCTTACAACAGTCTGACTCTAGAAATGAAGTTGACTTGATTCAAGCAAGGAATAACACGAAAAATATCAGTTGGTCTAACTTTTAGAAGACTAATATGGAGACAATAAAAATCTAACGAGTGGAATTAAGAATATCCAATGGGAGAAATTGGGGATATTCATAGCAATATAGTTCATAGATTAGAGTATCAAACGGACTTTTTCGTAGAAATTAACAGCTGATTATATTTGGAAATGCACATGACTCAAAAGGGGCAAAATAATCTTAGTAAAAAAAATGAAAAAATAAATGAATAGACAAATTTAATAATATTTAAAGCAAATGTGTCAAATGCACAAATAAATGTATTTTCTAACTTAAGTTTACTCAGAAGCATAGTTGTTAATAAAATCCTTTTTAGTGAACTGGAATATTCTACAGACCACATTGAACTCCAGATAATGAAACTCAGAATAAGTGTTTGACTATACCTAAGTTCTATCTGGTTCCTATACCCTTAGTAATGTTCTTTCGTTTCTGTTATTCTTGCAATTTATTTTTAAGTACATGTTTCAAAATTGTGCTCATCTCTTGAATACGTTCAGTGCAGTTTAAGTGTCAACTGAAAATCAAAGGCAGGATAAAAATTCAAAGTTTTCCTAAAGATGTTTTCAATGATTAACTGCAAATCATATTTTCTAGACTCAAGTATATTTTCTATATGTTTTAATAGCTTAGCCCCAAGTTCTATTTTTTGTCTTGGAGAAATTGTAAGAAAAAGAAAATGAGATGATTTCAGACTGAAATGAAGACTCCAAAGCGATTATTGATTTTTTCACATCACATCACAATTACATAGATTACAGGCTAAGAAAACTACTGGCAATCAAGAGTAAGTACAGAGGAATCTAAGAAGATAAAAGTTGGTCTGAATCTGCAAGTGGAAAGAGTCAGAATTCCCAAAGAGGGCTCTTAGGTATAACATATTTGAAATTCAACCCCAAAGCCCTAGTACTTGTAGCTATGCCCCCACTGGGATGAGTATTCCTTGGAGGGTCAGTTCATAAACTATAGCCCTATATACCCTTGCTTTCGGGGGAGAGATATTTGCACTTCCCTCACAGATGGAATCTAAGTATCCTTTCAGAACCTGAGAAGATTGTATGAGTCAGGTATGCCAAACAACCTCCATTTTTGTAGAAAAATAAATGAACTCTATGTGTTTCCTAACACCCATATAATCAAATGTTTTTGCTTCCTGAAATGAACTGAGCAAGGTTTGCCTCACCAGCAACTGAAGTCCCCAGATATCAGGTTTCTTACAGCCTTCAGATGTCAAGTGAACAAGAATTCAGTGTTTAGAATACTGTTGTATAAAGTAGTCAAATTCCAATCACGATCTGACAAAACATGACATATTTACTTTTGAGAAATACTATCACTGCACGTCAAAAGGCATGTCACACTTGCAGTGTTTGACTGTATCATTCACTCACTCACACATTTCAGCAACAATATTTGTTGACCTTTCCATATATCAGAACCACAAGCATACTAGCTGACATTAAAGCTACGGTCTCTGCCCTCAAAGTTTAGCTTCCAGTTAAGGTGGCAAAAATTCACATTCAAGTAAAGTCTATTACTGATTTAAAATATGCACTGGTCTGAGTACTTTGCTTATATCTTGTGTTTTATCTTTTAAATTAACCTCTATGCTATGGAATAAAAATGGATGCTTACAAAGCTTAGATAACCTGAACAGATTCACCATGTCAACAAACCATGGAATTAAAACTTGAACCCTAGCACACTTTACCATAAAAGTCAGGCTTTTAAGCAAAGGTAACAATTCCAATTATAGGGCCATTGCAACTAGGTACAAGAGATTATAATGGGAGATGGAGAAAGTGTTAAGGAAAAGACAACATACCTGCCCCTGAAGAGCCAATATCCTCAGGAAAAAACAGATCACTAAACAAGTAAACCACTGAAAGTGCAGATAGCTTCTGTATGTTAGTACATAGAAAAGGAAGGAAATGGTCGTCAGGAAAATCCTCTCTGAGGAAATGACACAGGATAGAGAGAGACATGGATAACTTGAAGGTACAATCTCTGTAAAGTTGTGGGAGAAGCAGCTTGAAGCTCAGATGATGGAAGAGCAAGTGCAAATGTCCTGAGATGGGAACAAGCTTATTCTATCTAAGAACAAAGATTAGCAAATTACGTTCTGTTAGCCAAATCTTGTCAACTGCCTGCTTTTTGTGTCTTCTGTGACTTCAGATTGGTTTTTACATCACAAGTTGTTGAAAAAACATTTGGTCCATGTAAAAATTATATGAAATTCAATTTTAATCCCTAAATATTGAAAACTTTTAAACACAGTCATGCTCATTTGCTGACATATTATTACCTGCTTGAGCATTACAATGGCAAATGGAGGAGTTGTAACAAAGAGCACATGGCTTAAAATATTTTCTCTCTGTCCCCTGCAAAAAAAAAAAAAAAAAATCTCAGGATAAGGGTCAATGTAATGAAGATGACTACATGAGGAGGAAAGAAAGGAATAAAAAATGAGTAAGACAGACATAGGTTAACATATGGGGGGTCTTGCAGGACACAGTACAGGGGTTTTGATTTAACTGTTATTAAAAGAAGAGCTTTTGAAAGGTTGGAATAGAGAATCTGATAAAGACATAAAAAAAATATCCCTGGATGTTTAGCTGGAGTGTAAGATAGTGGGGAAAGAGTAAGAATGATCAGTGTTGTGATTATTTTAAAAATTCTCATACTGTTGACAGAATTTAAGCCATGGGGGTATTTGGGGTCACTTCAGAATGCACTATGTGGTAGAATTGAGAGACTATCCCAATACTGAGCCTCAAAGATGCTCTGTTCGAGTTCTATATGTTAAGGATTATTCCAGATAAACATTAGAATTGCTAAAAAAAAAAAAAAAAAGAATAATCTTTTGCAAAATAACCACTGATAAAAAAACAACAACATATGGTTGCCTACTAGGTTTTTTTATTACTATTATTATTAGGGAGGGGGAGGTAAAGGGATTAAAATGAGGCAAGAAGAGCACAAGGGACTATGGTCATGGTTCACGGGTGAAATGGTGGTGGGAATTTTTTATGTATATATTTTTATTGTTATTTATATATTTTACATTTTGTATTCCCCTTGGGTAACCCACCACCAATTCACCCGTGATCCATCTCCGTGGTCCCTTGTGTCCTTTTCTACTCCATTTTGTGCCTTTATCCTCCCCCCCCACCCCCCGCTGACTGTCTCTCTCTTATTTGGTTTTTATGGGAAATGCACAACAAAGAAATAGATAATAATGATAATAATAAATTATAATAAAAAGAGCATAAAAATAAAAATAAATAAATACTGAGAGCAACACTAGTTTCCAGTGAACTGGGAAGTAAACCATGAAAACATTCCATGGAGGAGAAAATGTCAAAAAACTCTTAGAAAATAAGGGATATAGTAGTTCTTTAACTTTAAAACATTCTCTTATTAATCAACATTTTTTCTTCATGATGGTCTGGTTTTTTTTTTCTTCCTGACAATTAAAACCCTAAAATAAATTTTTTCAACTGTTATATTTTAGTGAGCAGAACACTATCAGCAAGGTAAAAAAATAATATTCCACAAATTCAAGAATTTCAGACATGTCTTTTAACTACAGTTACAGAAATAAAAAAAAAAGAAGCATGCGTCTAGAATCCACTCAATAGTTCAGTCTTCTCTTGATTAAATGGCATTGTTTAGAAAATATAATAAAGAAAAAACTGACTCAACTTAGTGTGCAAATTCAGTATTTATAGACTTGCCCGTGACATCAACCTGGCAAGTTTTTACTAGTACTTTGCCAAGAATGCAAACAAAAGTAAAAAATAAAAAAGCAACTAAAGAAGAATCTGAAATTTGGAAGTTTTGATGAAAAGACTCCTCTGTTAATCACAGTCTCTGGAAGTAAATTACATCAATATATGTACTATGCTCCTAAGGAGTCTTGGTAAATGTTCTGTTATTGTGGAAGGAAGCAAGGGGAAGTAAAGTAAATGATCCATGGTTTTATGACATGAAGAATTTAGTGACTGTATATAGTAGCAGAGTAAAAGAAATGATTTTTTTCATTGTGATTGATTTTTATGGAGAAAAATACACTGATTTGTGGGGCTCTGTTCCACTTAGTTCTGAAAATGTATTCAGTTTTCAAGATCATTTAAATTAATATTCATAACTTTTAAGTGGCTACCCATATTAATTGATATTTTAACTGCATTAAATAATCTTGTATTTATATATTTAAAGAGGCAAAGATGGCTTTCATGGCTGTTTCCTTACAGCCAGGAGAATGAACTTTGTAATATGTAATGGTGCACATTCTAAAAATAATGGCTGTAAGTAGTCCTTCTCAATATGTTTTACTCAGTAAGCCATAGGATTATTCCAGATTAACATTAGAATAGCTAAAAAAAAAATCCTTTGCAAAATAACCACTAAGTAATTTCCAGAAAACACAAAGGTATACTGTTATTAAGTAAAATAGAAAAATGTTGCTTACTTAAATCAAGATAAATTTCTTCTATTGTTTCTGCCTTTCACAGGAATTATATTAGTTAAAATCTCTGTTCTTTAGAGTACTGACTTTATTACTGTCTAGAATCTTCTGTGATCAAAAAAAGTTGGGAAGTAGAGAAGGAATTGACATTCAAAGTTGATTGAGTGACTTCTAGAGCAGGCTGACTCTCATAGGTATTGACTAGAAACAAAAGCTCAGTTCTTGCCCTGACAGAACTTACATCCAATGGGGAAAACAGGTAAGAAAGCAGGACTGTCTAACAAAGAATGGATGGTCATTCCCCAAAGAAGATATGCTTGGAGCATCCAGTGTTAGATACACTGATCTCAGTTACTTAAACAGAACTAACTGTTCTTTATAGAGACTATTGAAATGCCAGACGCAAAGCCACATTGCCAAGTGTTTTTACATGCACTAGTCCTAATCCTTAAAACAGCTTTTGGCTTATGCATATAAGCATAAAGAGGAATAAAAATTTAACATCTTGCTCAAGGTGACACATAATAATCACAGGATGGTATTCAACATCCCGTCATAACATCACTGTACCTCCTTATCCATGTCCCTCTGACTTAAAAGTGACCCTCTCATTTCTAAAGTACATATTGCCCTCCATTGCCGATTCAGTTCATTCCAATCAAGAAAAGCAATGGCAGGGCCTCCCTGGTGGCGCAGCGGTTAAGCGCTGCGCTGTGGAGCTGTCGGCAGCGGTGA
This sequence comes from Scalopus aquaticus, assembly GCA_004024925.1. Taxonomy (NCBI): domain Eukaryota; kingdom Metazoa; phylum Chordata; class Mammalia; order Eulipotyphla; family Talpidae; genus Scalopus; species Scalopus aquaticus. The sequence continues at coordinate 140,337 of PVIJ01000582.1, read as the reverse complement.
CGCGAGTTCGACGCCCGGCTGGGGAGAATCCCACATGGTGCGGCAGACCTCTCCTGCCTCGCCCGCTGCTCCCCTCAGCAGTGTATTTCTGATCTGTCTGTTCTGCTCCCCACTCTGTCTCTGGTGAACCCTCTCGCCGCCCCAAGCCTCTGGCCTGTACCCCAGCTTGTATGTATAAATAATAAATAAATAAATAAATCTTCAAAAAAAAAAAAGAAAAGCAATGGCAGATGATCTAACACAGTTTAGACATTTGTCTAAGTATCTTTCAAAGTGTTTAAGTCTCAATTATTTTTGGGATAATTATTAATCTTTCGTTAAAGTCATTTTCTGGAGTTCTTTTGACTTACGAATACTCAACCAGCCAGTGTAATTTATAAAATGAGGAAGATTGATTTTAAAATAAGGATGTATTATAATTACTCTTTAAACCAGTAATGTCTCCCTCTGACTTTAATTCTCTTTAATTGTTGTCTCAAGACAACATAGCCTACCACCTCCCATTCTCTGATGAAGCTAAGTGCCTTAAGCTTTCAGGCAACTTGTGAATTTATGTCACTCACAAATGGCCTGTGTCTTAGATAGCTCTAGGGAAAGTTCCTGACTTTCTAGTAGGCCACTCTGGACCCTTGCAGGGTGTTGAGAACTGGAAACTCCACTACATCAACAAATGTGTGTGAGGGATAAGTGAGGATGGCACCCAGTGTATGGTAGCGGAGGATTATGGGTGCTTTGGTGGTAGGTATGGTGTGGTGTGGTGAGAAACATCTAACCTACTCCCCTAAGCCATCTATCATGCTATAACCAATGTTACCTCCAAAGAACAATGCTACAGGGAAAAAAAAATGAATAATAAAAATAGTAGCAGTAGCTTATTTGCTAGATACCAATAATCATGCAATGTTCATAATAGCAAAAGAGGCAACATGATCCCAGTTACAGAGAAAAAAAATGGGACACACTGCAGTTTGGAAACCGACTTAAGGTCCTACAGTGACAACATACACAATTAGAATTTAAATTCATCAGCCTAGTTGCAGAGCTCAGGGAACGTTTAACTGGGAGATTTAAAATAATTTTCCCAAAAATTTAGGGTCAAAGATCTACAGTGTCTTCCTCCATTCTTCCAGAAGTGTTTTTGGACAAACCAAAAGCAGGACTATTGTTATTAAATAATTGCAGAAATAATTAAACCATATATTAGTTCATCATCCATAAAATATGAATGCTATAGTTAAATGAAGTCATGCCTTTTAAAACATTTTTCAGAAACCTAAACCTTGTCTTATAATTTGCTGCTCAATGTATTTTTATATATTAGTAGATAAAATATATCATTACAAGAATGAAGACTCTGGAAGTCCCAATGCTGTCTTTTATGAACTACGTAAAAATGGCTAACAGCTGAATTTCATTGACAAAATCCTGTTATTTCAGACGCCTTCACAATCAATCCAGCCCAATGAGTAAGGGCTCATCAATCCATCAGCCAGACAGTTAATCAAAACACACACTAGAAGATCTATCAAGTCAGGATTCTGAAAGGGATTTAACTTTGATTATTTGAACATTAAAGATGTCTGGGTTTTAAGAGTTGAATTGCTTCCAAACAGAAGATGAAGCTGTCTTTTTTATTTCTTGAAATAAACTATCCCACCTTATTCAAAATGGGGTCAGCCAATCAATCAATTTTCTAAAAAGCAATTCAAGCTAAAAGTTTACAAATAACCAAGCTTAGAAAAGAGATAACAGGGCGATAGCAGTGTTCGTTTTGTTCTTTTACAATTTCTACTGAAACACGTTACATGCAGAATAACTTCAAATAACTTCAAGCCATGAAAGAGCAATTATACATCAAGGAAGAAATAAAATGAGACAAAATTGTACCAGCCAATTTGATTTCTCCCCTGTCACTTATCACAAATTCAGGCAGTAAAATTTGTGCTTTTATCTGAAGTTTCAGACTTTTGTGTGTCTCTTTCCTGAAGCAATCTCTAAAAGTTGACTGTAAGCTGCACAGTGGAAAACTAAAAATCATCTTCAATTTCATCACCTCTTACAAGTTCACATCAAATTGTAAATCTTTTGAATGAAAAAGCTTTGTTTTCTAAGCGTCTCTAAGATCATAAACATGTGTAAATATCTGTCTAAATAAACCCTAAGCTCACTGCAACCACTTCTAATACGGACATTTACTTTTCAAAAATCAATTGAAGTATCCAGGAACTAGGGGATACTTTGAACTCGAAGGTAGAGATCATATAAAATTTTTAAAGGTAATTATGTGAAAGCAAAATACATCTGTCACTAAACAATTCAATTCCACTTTTAAAAAAAGGTTTTAATGAAATGATAGAACTACATGCCAGGCATGTGCTAAAGTTTTATTTTTTTAAAAAAAGTTGTAATCACTTAATTTTGTAGCTTCATTACACTAAACTGTAATGGATTTCAATCCATTTCTCAAAATAATCTTGTGATTCCAGCCTCAAGAATTAATAAACAAACTGGAACTTTGTACACAGGCACCCTTACCTGGTATCCATGAGGAAGTAGTTATATTTTGAAATCTGCACCACTCCTTAAAGCCCTCTACCACCAGCCCACTGCATTTTGTGGGACTTCAATCACAGCTCCTCACCAGAAAGGTATCACCTTCTTCTCCTTTGTGTTGTTCCATAAAAACCACCTGTCTCCCAAGCAGCTGGCATGAACCTTTGCCTTTAAAAACAGCTGTGCCTTCTCACACCTCCTGTGGCATCCTGCAATTTTCAGGCTTCTCCTGGTATTCTGGAGATTGAGAGATCTCAGAGGCTGAAAGTAGAAGCCCCCAAGTATCACACAGAACCCGAGGGTGTCCTTGAACACAAGAGAGTACACGTGGCACCAGTGGCTGCTTCACTCTCCATGGAAAGCTCAGTAGGAACAAAGCTAGAAATGAACGATGCAGGGACATTCTGAAAACTTAAAGACTTTCCACTGAGCCTCTCCCTCCCATTAACTTGGGAACAGTTTCTTGCACATGCTCTCCAAAAGATCACTGTTCCTGCACATCCCAAGTCACCCCAGAGGGAAAAGTTGCTGTGCTCCTTCCTTCCTTTGGAAATTCCCATACCATGATTCCTCCACCCCTACTCTCTTGAGTCTGCTGGGTAGTTTCTGGCCACTGATATGTTTGTAAACCACATGGATGAAGACAGAAGCCTGGAAGGGCTTGGCTTTAAGAAAGGCATCCTAGAATAAATGATAAAAGGGCCAGGTATACGCAGTCACAAAGAGAGATGCATGCACACAGGCTACATACCCGATTCTGCCTTGGTTTCTGCCCTATATACTCAGCACGCATTTGCATCATTCACTCATGTGGGCTCTGTTCCCACTGACTCTCAATTCTGTGACCTGGCAAATGGTCTCTGTTTACTGAGACCCTCTGTCATGGTTAAGTGCTGGCTTGTGTATACTAATCTTTCGTGGCTGACTCCTTTAGCTGGACAAACAAGAAAGCATCCCAGTTCTTTCTCTACTGTAGCTTGCCCTCAGTCACCGCTTGCTGGGGACCCCTTGGTAAGATGGCCCCCAACTGGCAACAGTACAGTGTCCCTGGCTTTCCACTAAAGGTGTGGAAACCTGTGAGTTAATGCCTTCTTTTGTTTTGGAATTCTTAATCATCTGACAGTCACTCTTACAGGAATTCCCCAAGCGTTGAGATCACCTCTTGCTTGCTTTTGATGGAGCATCCTGGCTCCCTAAACTGGCACTCAAGAAATGTTTGTTAAATGAATTACAGAATTATAAATTCTACTTCTATAGAATTTATGTCATCCTTCATCAGTGATTTTATTTTCAACTCAAGTTAAAAGCACTTGGCAAAGTCAGAAAGAATGAAATCCAATGTATGGATAACTATTAATGAGCTAATACATGTACACATTTTTTAAAAAGCAGTATCCTTTCCAAGTCAAGCCACCTGTGCATCAGATGTTCGCTGTCTGATTCTATTTCAACACTAACTTTAGACATGGGATTTTCTGCGTTCTTCAAAGTTCTAGGGACCATAGCTCTCAGCAGAGAATGTAAGATATTGACTGAATGTTTAGTTAAGGCCTCTGACTCGGACGTGGAACATGAGTCTCTGGGCCTGGGACATCTGCATGGTTATTACTCTCACATTCGATCTTCTTTCCTGCTTCAAGGAATGTAAAATGGAATGAAACAAGCAATATGATACAAATTCTATTCAGGTAAACAAAATCACTGAGGTCCAAGCCCGTTTCTCCACCTGAAAGCCGAGACTAAAGAGTCCTTCTCAAGAGCCACAGTCCTGTGGGAAGAAATAGAGTGTGAGTCTGGTGAGGAGATCGCTGAATAGGTTAGAGGCCTCTCGAGAGAATATAACCTGCTGAGGGGAAATAAGCTTCCTCTGCCACATCTAACGCCTCAAAAAGAAGCGTGAATTGTAATCAAGCAAAGGTGCTCTCAGTGGCGCTCCAGCAGCCTGGTGCAGGCACCCCAGCCAATCCCCCCTAACTTATGCAGTCTTTGTGTACCGCTGCTGCATCTAGTGGGGGGTCACACAGGGTTCTCTAGACTCCCCTGTCAAGAATAAGCCAAGTTGCTTAAATTTTCTGTCCTCTTAAAAAAAATGCAGATATTAATAGCTCCTATCTCATATGAATAATAAATACGCTAAACCAGGCAGTTCGCTCAGAAGAGAGCCTGCCACTTAGCAACGCTCACGAAGCTGTTAATATTAATGCAGATTTTCCAGCAGCCATTCTTTCCCCTGCCTCCTCTGCCATTCAGCAACTTGACTCGACCTGGCAGCATCACAACAGTCCCACTAGAGCTTGGGACTTGTTAAGACCTGTAACCCATGAGTTGCCTCACTCAGTGGTGCTGATATTCAACATGCCCTCATCTATCTCCCAGACTCCTGACTCCTTATTCTTTTCTATGAAGACTATGTCCTTATAGACATATACCCCCCTCCCTCCCTCCATCCTTTCTTCCCAATTTCAAATTTCCATACAATTTAATTCTCATTACTAAACAGGCTGCATATGTTCCTGAGTCAATACCCAATCTTTAAGGGTCCCATTAACAATGTCCTTTGAGATAGTCACGTAATAATGATTAACCTTTGATCCTTTATTTTTCTTAAATATCCATTAGTTTCTCACTTTCTCAAATGTAGCTTCACTCCATTTTTTATCTTGAGTCTTCCTCTGTCTTCTCTTTTCTTCAGTCAGTTACAAAACTAGTGTAGTCTGCACACCCTAAAAATATTTTGCCAAGTGTGCCACTCTAGCTAACATTATACCATCACTTTCTCAAAATGCAGTCTAAATCCCCCGCCTCCAACTCTTTACCTACATATGCCTTTACATCTGGTTTCTGTCTCAATGATATTTATGATGCTTTCAAACAAAGTATAAGACTGGGAGGAGGGTGTGTGTGTGTGTGTGTGTGTGTGTGTGTGTGTGTGTGTGTGTGTGTTTAAATCTGTGTGTTCATGTTCCTCAGGCCCCTAGATCCCCAAAACATTTAATATTGTGACCCCTGCTCTGATGTTGAGATGTTCTTTGCATTTTGTGACACCACACTTTTCTACCTCTTTCTGGCTCTTGCTCAGACTCCAGGTGCATAGATGAACTTCTGGGGGCTCATGTTCCTAGTCACCTTGGCACAGCATTCAGGACCAACACCTTAGGCCAATACCTAGCAACCTGCAATTCTAATGCAAAACCATCACAGCAGAACTGGAAAGGGAAATAGTATAGTTTAATCCATAGAAATAATAGCAAAGTATCCAACACAATGAAAAAGCTGGGAATATACCACTACTAATGGATCAAGACAACAACCTCAGAAAAAACCCTAATGTAACAGAACTAACCTAAATTCATAGACAACCAACAGTTGAAGGAATTCATATCCTTTAAACCAATCTCATGAGAAATATTAAAAGATCTTTTATATAATGAAAAGAAACCTCACTTAGAATCAACAAGACTTCCAAAACAGAAAATACAGGGGGAGGGAAGTGAAAATGGGACTGCTATAAGGAGCTCAAGATTAACTTGCTTTCAATTTAAGATAGGTTATAAGTATGGAATCCTGTACATAAATGCATGGTAACCTCAGGGGTAAAAAAATCTAGAAAAAAAAAAAGAAAAGAATATAAACACAAAATCCAAATATTACACCCAAAAAATCATTTCAAAATGAAAGATAAGAGAACAAGAGAAAAAGGAATCCTCATATATTGTTGGTGGGAATGTATACTTGATACAGACCAGGAAGGGGCACTAAAACCAGCCAAGGACACTGCCCAAACAGCTTACCAGTCACTGTCTGAGTATTTCACCCCTGCGCACAATTGCAAGACTACTCAGGCTCAGGAAACAACAACAATGGGATTCATTAACAAACCAGGGGAAAACAAAGAATTATTGAGGCCAGAAATGGCCGTTTACCTCACCTGAAGCAGTCTCCAGTCTTTTTAAGTCCCAAGCAAAAAGCAGCTAAGACGGAGTCTCCCTGCGCCTGAGGACGTGGAGCTCCTCTCCCGAATAGGCCGCACGCCCAAGATGGTGTCTTCCCGCCTCTGCCGACACGCAGCAGCCAGACTGTAAGCCAAGTTCCAACTCGTGAGGACAACAGAAGACACAAAAGGGGATGCTTCCGGAGCTGCCGAAATGCCCCAACACAGCAACAGACCAGCAACACTCAAAACAGCAGCTGCAGCAGCCAAACGGCCCAACAAACGGCTGCGCTACCGGGACTTTGCCTCCTTTCCTCGGCTATAACAGCAGCAAAACCAGAAACAGTTTCAATAGGCTACTTGCAAAGCCTTCAAGCTTTTCCTCTCCAAGACTGGCGCAGTGGGGGCCAAAGTCGCTGACCCCAAAGCTACTGAAGATCCAAAAATATGGAACTCTGCATCCTGGGGGCTGAATGCTCCTGCAGCTCCTTCTGCCCTTTTCTATTTCTTATCAGAGTCTCCACCCCCAAATGTGATACTTTTTAGCATTTTCCCTGGGGCTATCTAACCTCATCAACAACCCCCTCAAGGGGCACCACCTCTAACAGACTTTGGCCTCAGCCACCGATTACATACTGACTAGCCCAAGTTCCTATGAAAAAATAGTACTGAAATTTCTGAAAACATTAAAAATAAGTCTACCATCTGATTCGGTAATCCCTTTCCTAGACATCTAGCCAAAGAATACAAAAACACCAATTTGAACACATCTATGTTCATTGCTGAATGATTTACAACAGCCAAGTTACATGAACAACTTAAATGCTCAAGGACAGAAGAGTGGATAGAAAGGTGTGGTCTGTGTACACAATGGAATACTACTCAGCTAAGAACTTTTTTAAAAGGTGAAATCTTGCCTTTTGTCACAATACAGATGAAACTGAAGGAGATGATGCTGAGTGAAATAAGGAGAAAAACAAACACCAGATGATTTCATCCATATGTGGAATATAGAGAAACAAAACAAAGGCATGGATGAAAACAAACTCCTGTACTATGACTGCAGAACTGAGGCTAACAGACAGGGAGGGAATGAGGGAACAAAAGAGAAAGCCGAATCACTGGGTTGTGGCTGGGTTATTGGGATTTTGGTGGTAAGTGTGGTGTGATAACACACACTTGTAGACGTGTGCCTCTAGATCCCTAAAACATACAGTGCTGTAAGCCAACAGTACTTCAATAACCATAACTGATCAAAAAGGTAGAAAGAAAATATACCAGCTAAGGATGAGAAACAACTTTATCACCTCCTCCCCTTTCTTTTCTGAGTGGTATCTGTCACTAGAAATTAAAGGGATAAATGATATCAAATCTATTTTAATTGATATATAAGCTCGTGATTGTATTCATAAATTAGTTTTTAGTAAAATATCAGGGTAGAATGTTGGGTAACGGGATGCAGGGGCGTAGTTGAATGCCCAGTTTTGTATAGTTGTCAAGCCGTGTAGGGATATAATTAGGACCTGTGGAAAGCATGCTCACCAGGCCCTTCTTTCAAGTATTCTGTCAGTTGACTGTGTCCCGGAAGTGAGTCACACACAGCTTAAAACCCAGGTTGACTCCTCTCCCTCCATGGAGGTGAGCACTAGGAATATCTGAAGAGACACGTTTGTCAGCATGAAGTGTGTGTATCACAAACCCACCTGCTTCCAGGACTCCCAGGAACAAAATGTTTCCCCATAAAGCAGGGAAGAGGTTCTTTTGACCTTCATGTGACTGGTGCCATTTAAAGAGGGATTAATGTATCTCAAGGAGCACTGGGATGGGAGCTGGTAAGTCAGTGGCAGATACTTGATTTATTAAAGGAGTATGAACATCTCCCGGTCCAATCCAATCATCTTGGCTTCCTAGCCATCAGCACCCCCAGTCGTAGCCATGCTAAGACTAGACTGTTACTTCTGTCCATTGTGTCTTGGGTACCATAAGTAAAAAGGGGTTTATATGACAATATCAATCAATTCATACTTTTTTCATTTTTTATTAATTAATTTCTCACATTGTTGTTCATTTTTGCACAGTAATTGGTTTCTCCCCTGAGGTATAGTCCTTGTAGTTCTCCCACCACCACAAACCATCATCATAATCCCTTGTCAATCACTTTATACTTCCTATAGTCTTGAAAATCATTCCAGCTTACTTTGAGAAATCCTGGTTAGCTGTTTGAGAGATGCTATCTGACTAATGACATCAATGAGTTACAGCTAATAGAATTTTCATTGAAAATAACCACTGAAACTGTTTGCAGAGATAATGATTAATGGATGATAAGAGAGGAAGCCACTTGTTAAAAAAGCATCTGTGTCCCAACAGATTGGAAAATAAATATCTCTTGCCACTCCAGTGTTTGTCAGTCAGCAGGAAATATATTAGGCAACTTTTCTTTGATTAAGTGGCTCAGTGTTTTCATTTGCAATAAATGCAAACATTAAAACAGTGATATGGTATAAATAACTTTTCTAGTTAGTCTTTTCAAACAAAGGAATAGTAAAATGAACAAAACTACTGACAATAATATTCCTCTTTCAGACTTTTCTAAGTTACATTATTTGCAAGAGAAATAATGTTTTTTTAGTGCTTGAGTTTCATTTTCTGAAAGTTGAGTTCTGCTTAGATTAGAAAATAAATCAAATTTGCAAGTTATTCTCAGTTCTGCAGTCTGTTTGCTTGGGAATCTGTGAATAAACAAATCTGTAACTTTACCTAGAACAGTATATAAACCTTTGATATGTTATTAAAACTGCAGCATAGAGGGTAAGGACTAATTCTTGGAATAAGACACAAGATTCATAATAGGTTTCTCCAGTAGCAATGTTGTTATTAAAATAGTAATAATAACATGTTTTCAACAGAAAAAAATATTTTCACATGATGGTGGCCTTCACTTCAGCTTGGATGGAAATTCTGGTGTCATTGTTAAAAATAATAGAAAAAGACAAAAACAAATGGCAATTTTATACATGTTCATAGATTAGAAGAATTTACATTTGTTTAAACGGTCATCTTACCTGCAGCAATATACAAAATCAATGCACTCTCTATCAAAATCCCGATGGTTTTCTTCAAAAAAAAAAAAAATCGAACATAAAGCTCTAAAATGCATATGAAACCACAAACGGAAGACTAGACAGACACATAAAAACATGAACATAGACCAGTGTCTGGCACCACACACAAAAATTAACTCAAAATTAACTGAAGACTTGAATGTAAGATCAAAAATCATAAGGTGCATAGAAAAAAAAAAAAAAAAAGAACAACACAGTGAAGTCTTCATCATGGTCTTAGTGATGTTTTTGCAAATTCACTTCCAACAACAAGGGAAACGAAAGCGAAAATTAACAAATGGGGGCCTCCCCGGTGGAGCAGCGGTTAAGCGCTGCGCTGTGGAGCTGTCGGCAGCGGCGACGCGAGTTCGACGCCCAGCCGGGGAGAATCCCACATGGTGCGGCAGACCTCTCCTGCCTCGCCCGCTGCTCCCCTCAGCAGTGTATTTCTGATCTGCCTGTTCTGCTACCCGCTCTGTCTCTGGTGAACCCTCTCGCCGCCCCACAGCTCTGGCTT
>PVIJ01000582.1:6085-130132 GCA_004024925.1 Scalopus aquaticus | reverse complement strand
AAAAAGAAAATAAACAAATGGGATTATGTCAGACTAAATATCTTCTGCACAGCAAAAGAAACTATCTTCAAAATGAAAAAGAAACCTACTGAATGGGAAAGGATATTTACAGATCATTCATGCAACCAGGGGTCTACTGCCAAAATGTGTTTTAAGAACTCCTGCTTGCAGCGACATGGATGGAATTAGAGGGGATCATACTCAGTGAAATAAGCCAGAAAGAAAGAGAAAAATATCGAATGGTTTCACTTATAACAGGACTATAAGGAAACCAAATAGGAGAGAGACAATGGCGGGGGAGGGAGGCGGAGGGAGGGAAGGAAAAGGGCACAAAATGGAATAGAAAAGAACACAAGGGACCATGGAGATGGATCACGGGTGAATTGGTGGTGGGCTACCCAAGGGGAATACAAAATGTAAAAGACATAAATAACAATAAAAATATATATTAAAAAAAAAAGAACTCCTGCAACTCAACTACAAAAAAAGACCTAACAATCTGAATAACAGTGGCCAGAGAATCTACATAGATAGACACATCTCCAGAGAAGACAGACAGATGGCCAACAAGCACAGGAAAAAATATCTCTCATCACTATTTATTAGGGAAATACAAATAAAAAATGCTTGAGATAGCACCTCACACCTGTGAGAATGGTTATCAAAAAAAAAAAAAAATTGGAAACAAGAAATGGTGTCGAAGGAGGGCCCCCCCTGGTGGCTCAGAGGTTAAGCGCTGCGCTGTAGAACTGGCAGCAGTGGCGACATGAATTCGATGCCCAGCGGGGATATTCCCACATGGCATGGCAGACCTCTCCTGCCTTGCCCACTGCTCCCCTCAGCAGTGTATTTCTGTCCATCTGCCTGTTCTGCTCCCCACTCTGTCTCTGGTGAACCCTCTCGCCGCCCCACGCCTCTGGCCTATACCCCAGCTTGTATGCATAAATAATAAATAAATCTTTAAAAAAAAAAAAAGAAAAGAAATGGTGTCGAAGGATACAGACGAAAGGGCTCCCGCAGCACAGGTGGTAGAAATGTAAACTGGGGCAGTCTTTATGCAAAACATTATAGAGGTTCCTCCAAAAGTTAAGAGCAGAAATAGCATACGATCTAGTTCTTCTACTTTTGGGTATTTCTCCAAAGACTATGAAAAAACAAGTTTTGAAACAGATGTGTATATAGTCGTTACACCATTATCTTCAATAGCCAAGATTCAGAAACAGCCTAAATGTCCAACAGATGAATGGATAAAGAAGATACAGTGTATATGTATACATTGAAATACCACTCAGCTATAAGGAAAGATGAAATCTTGCCATTTGCAAAAATAAGGATAGACCAAGAGGGTATTGTGTTTAGTGGAATAAGTCAGATGGAGAAAGAAATAATTTATGATTTAACTCAAGATAAACAAAATAAAACAAAAAACAAACTCTCAGATTATGAGAACAAAATAGTGGTTGCCAGAGGCAGAAGAGTGTTGGGGGGGGGCGTGAATCAGGAAAAGGGGCTCGATTTTATTGTGGCAGCTGGAAACTAGACTACTGGTGCTAGCTTAATATAACATATACCATGTCAAATTTCAATACTACGCACATGAAATCTATATAATGTTATGAACCAATATTACCGCAATAAAAATAAATCGTATGTCATAATAGGCAAGTAATTCATTATTCAGATGAATAACATCAAGTTATAGAAAGAGCTTTTACTTAAATTATTCATTTTTCCAACAACTGGGCATTAGTTAATTTTTGTATATCGATTTTGAAGAACAAAATCATTCAAAATTATTGTTATAATGTAAGAAAGAATTCAGTGACTTGAGCAATGTTATTCTTCCTTTTTAAGTAAAAATAAAATACAAATCCCATATTAACGAGGGCTAACTCTGGGCTAGAAAGTGATTGCCTTTTTCTTCTCTATGTTCAAAATCTACTCACATGAACATGCATTACTAATCAAATTGAAATAAAACCTATCAGTGTAATGCAAAAATTGAACTTTTTGTAATTTTTGAAATGTAGGTTTATTCAGTTCCAATCCATTCCTCACTTATTTCCTTTTAGAAATGGTGCTTCCCTTTTTAATCTGAAGATTGCAATTTGATAAGACTGAACATGCTGGCACAGCATAAAGGGCACCAGATCAGAAACAGAAATCCATGGTGTGTTCTGCTTAAAAACTTGTGCAACTGCAAAGCTGCATCTACTCAAAGGAAGTTGCGTGTGGGGAAATTCTAAGATGCACCAAGAAGTAACACGTTAGCAGAGAGACTGAAAATGCGTTTTCTATATGGAGTGGTGTTATTCCTTCTGAAAACTTTAGTTAAAATAATTTCTGCAATGCAGAATCCCATTTCTGGACTAGAATTTTTAATTCTGAAAGTGAACAGGATTACAAATGAATAAAGAGGCTATCTATAGCAAGCTTCAAGTCTGACTGTTGGATAGGATGCCAGATTTGTATGACCAAAGACATCAAGTGGAGCAAAATAAATAATATATTATTGTAAATTTTTTTGAGGTATAAGATTTAGTGGAATAGGTTCACACCTCCTCAGACACATACCACCACAACAAGCACCTAAGGTCCTTTACCCCTTTGTTCTCACCTCCACTCTACCTCCTCCTCTAGCAGCATCAATTCTACGGTCATAAAATAATCTCCAGTCGAGTGATTTAGTCAATTTCACAGTCAATACTAATCTGTGTGCTTAACTGGCAGAACCAAACTCTAGGAGCTAAAAGAAGAGCGCGCTGGTATAGGACATATAAGGATGGGGAAAATCACCAAGATATAAAAGAAATGCAAGAACTTAAAATCATACAAGTGAACAAAACCTTAGCATGTAGCTTTACACTTTGTGTTTATGTAGAGATGATGTTAGTAAGAAAGGATAAATATCTTTCTGTAGAATCCTACCTGCAGTGTTCAAAATGTTTCTTCATATTTAATAGCTTAATTTATAGAAAATACTCATCTGACGGTATATTTCTAAGCAGTCACATTTTCCAGATAAAGTCTGCAAATATTCAGAAAGGACATCATAAATTGGATTAGGTAAGAAATGAGATATGGAGAAGAAATTTTAGGAATAAATAAAGCATGTTTTTCTTCCTATAGCTCTTCAGCTGGCTTTGCGACGATTTAGCTTCAAAATTCATATAAACATTCACTTGTGAAAGATTTGTATTTATTCTCTAATACACAGAATAGAGATATTTCCAATGACTGACTATTTGTTTTAAGCATATTTTCTAGAAGGGGCAGGAATATCAAAAATAAACTTTACCATCATGTATGGGATGTAAGGGAACTATCAAATCTATGTCCTATCACAGATTTGAGGAAAATTATGTTTCTAACAAGAATTTGTTAAAATACCCCCCAGTATAATTGCCGTCCTTTTTATACTTTTCACATAAATTGTTTGTTGATATTTGCAACCACATTGAAATTCTGAGGATGGCTGCAGGGATCCATATACTTATTTCCAATTTCTCAACTTTGTCCATTTTCTTTTCAGAACTTTCAGTTATTATGGGCAATACACAAAATGTTAGATGCCACCCAATAGTCCTTTGTGCTCTTTGCTTACCATGGCACATCTTTACAGTAGATGCCAATAAATAAAATCTAGTCAATAAATAAAAATCAATTAGTGTTTTACTTAACATCTGGAACTTTCTGTCTTCAATGAATAATCTTTGCCACCTACAGACTAACATTATGGCATTCTGTGATAATATTCAAAAGGCAAAATCTAGGTCATACTTTTTCTTTGCATAAAACTCTCCGAGTTTTTATTTCAATTGACTCATAAAGTGTATAAAAAGTTAAAATATGGCAATGAGGTTTAACAAGTTAATGGTAAATTAATGCACTCTCTCCTCTATTAAGCAAATTTGCAATGCTGTGGAACATTTAGCACTCTCTCCTGGATAACACTCGACATTTTTATGCAGATGAATCAAGGGCTTTAGTGAAATTTTGCCTAACCTATGCGTTAATATACAAAATAAGAAGTTAAATTTTTCCAATTGCTTAAACAATCTGTATGTAGGGAAAAAAGCCAATTCACTATTTTATGTGGAACACCATTTCTAGTCCTGTCACTCAGTATTTTCCTACTCAAGAGTGAGCAAATAAATGCTCATTTTTATTTTAAATTAAAATGTTTAATGTATTCAATTAATTTTTCACATGAAAAGTGACTAAGATCCCAAGCAAACAAATGAGTATAGTTTTGCTATTACAATTAATGGATAACTCTTTTTTATCTTATGATAGTTCCCATTCATCTGCATTAATTCCAGCCATGTCAAATGAATAATTTTCCAATTTTTGAAAAGCTGAAATTAACCCAACCAAAGTGATTATGGTTGTAAAATATTTATTTATTTATTTTTAAAGATTTATTTATTTATACATACAAGCTGGGGTATGGCCAGAGGTGTGGGGCGGCGAGAGGGTTCACCAGAGACAGAGCGGGGAGCAGAACAGGAAAATCAGAATTACACTGCTGAGGGGAGCAGCGGGCGAGGCAGGAGAGGTCTGCCACACCATGCGGGATTCTCCCCGACCGGGCGTCAAACTCGCATCGCCTCTGCCGAAAGCTCCACAGCACAGCGCTCAACCGCTGCGCCACCAGGGATGCCAAAATATTTATTTCTTTTATCAAAATCTATTTTTCTTCTTGTTTATAAATCCTGATGCAGAATCAGTTTGAGTCTAATGATCAGTTTGAAAATGTATGTCCACGTATTTTCATAATGTCCTATAGCTTTAACATTTTCTGGATATTTGTACTTAATATAGTACTTAATATAATAAAGTTCTAAAGTACTTAGACTTTTAAGTCAGTCTTCTAAGTTAGAGTTTAAGTCTGACAAACATCTGCAAAGTAAAATAAAATAGTATATGTAGAGGCAAGAGAAATCAGAAAGTTTTTATTTTGAATAATACTTTTAAAGAAAAATAAGGGAAGGCAGAGAGAGAGAGAGGTAGGCATCTGATTCTTCCCAGGTCATCCTTGTTAATAAGTTCCCATTAGGAGCTCAGTTTCCGAGTTTGTTGAAATTTAATACACATCCCCAATTCTGCTACCTGTTTGACTTCATTCGTGGCTCACACCACATTTCCTTCCAACCTTTGCCACTGCTCCACCTCGGCAGGTCTCAAATGACTGCTTATCACCATTCCTGTTCTATCCCCTTCTCCCCCAGTTCTGTGTTATAACTCTCCCAGATTAACACAGCATGAAAAGCCTCTTTACAACATTTATGTATCTATACACTTGAGATTGGAATTTGTCTTTAACTCTACGGTTTCAGAAGTGCTGCGCCACCTCTGTTGGAAACAACTGTATTCTGGCAGAAAGTGGATGTGGCAAGCAACGTTCAGAGTCTGGATGGAGCTAGAAGTATTAGGTTGAGGGGACAACTACTTCGATGGGTGATTTACTTGGGTGATGGTGGGGGTAAAAATCAAAGCAGAAAACACCCCAATCAGTGCAAGCAGAGCTTCTCTGGGGCACACTGTGTCTTTTCTAAGAAGGTGGTTCATGATGCTGCTGTAAAGATTCATGTAGATTGGGCCTCCCTGGTGGTGCAAGAGGTTAAGTCTCAGCACTATAATGCAATCTGCAGCTACTGCAACAGGAGTTCGATCCCCGGCCAGGGAGCTTCCCACATGGCGCAGCAGACCCCTCCTGACACTCCTGCTGCTCCCCTCAGCAGCGTACTTCAGTAGATCTGCCTGTTCTCCTCCCCACTCTGTCTCTGGTGAATCCTCTCACCACCCACACACTTCTGGCCTACACCCCAGCTCTTGCATGCATAAATAATCTTAAAAAAAAAAAAAAGATTCATGAGATTGCTCAGCTGGGAACCTCCAGTTCTTAGGCTAAGTAATATATAGAGATCTTTTATACTTTGAATATTTAAGATCTGGGCTTTTTTTTTTTTCCAATTGTATTACCATTAAATAAGAGAAAGGGAGGACTGATAGAAAATAGCAACAAATATTGTAAGTTCAGGAAAGTGAATGGGAGAAAATTTCTTTCCTGTTTCCAAAGAGGACCAAAGAAAGTTCTAATTCTCCAAAGCCAAGTTAACATATAAAGTTTGAACAATGATAATTATAATTTACTGTTAAATGGATGGCATTGTTCATATTTTTTGGATTGTCTGGGTTCTGTTAGCACTCACCTAAGTACGATTACAATTGACTTGATTTTCCTCACATTATTAGTGGAAAGATTTAGGAACTCATATAAACTAACAATGAACTAAATTAAGAATAAAATATCATTACTTGGAATTATTAGCTATTATATGAGTGCATGTGTTTAAAAATACAAGACCCGTAAAGTAAACAAAAAAAATCTACTTTTTTCTTAAATTTGAGATATTTTCTGACTCAATTTCTCCAAAACTAAAATGGTGATTTAAAAAAAAAAAACTTCTGAAAGCTGATATCTTCTGTTCTACACAATGAAAATCCAATCATAATCTATTACTAGCTTGAAAACTCCTTTGCCGTTCCTTTGGGGAGCTAAACAAAGAAAATTAAAGTCAGGGAAAACAGTTGATCTGATATACCCATTGTCACTAAAGATTAGGATCTGGACTCTGGCAAGAACAAGTCCACTAAGAAAGACAATCACCAATGAAAAGTTTCTTGGGCAGCAAAATTTTGGAAGGAAGCACTGGATCCCAATGTTACAATAGCAAGTTCTTGAAGAAAAATTCTCACTAACAGTTGCTAGCAGCCCAGCTAATAACCATGTTTCCTCATTTGTGAGTGAAGTGTAGTAATAAAGGAACTAAAAAAACTCTGTATTCAGAGGAAAAGGCAAGCAGGTATTCAAACTATGAGGTGGATTTTATTTCCTAGAGAGAAGGTAAAAACAAGCAAGAAAGAAGGGAGAGGGTGCTCTCTTCATGGACTCAGATTTCTTTTGCGAGGGGATGAAAATGCTCGGGAATTAGAGAGTCATGATGGTTGCACACCTCTGAATACTCAAAACCACTGAACTGTATGCTTTAAAAAGGCAAACTTTATGATTTGTGGATTATATCCCAATAAACTTCCTATTAAAGGAAAGAAGCTTAGAGAAATAAACATCCAAAAGGGTAATGGCTGAAATGGGAATTAGGTATGATGACCCCTGAGACTGTTTGATGCCTGATTCATCTAACTGTAGAGCAGGGAAACAGGTAGAAAACAGGAATGAAATATTCAAAGGTTAGCCAAAATTAGCTTGAACAACAGTCCCCATACATAAGAATAAGGATACAAGATAAAGCTGGCCAGAATAAGGAAAAAATACGAAAGAGAGTGCTAATAATGGGCTCCAATTTTAGAATTAGTACCAAGAAACATCAAGTGTTGGTTGGTGTTCAGAAACACCAGGTCTTTCACCATGCAAAAAAATGCCAACATTTTAAGTGATGTTAATCTAATGCTTTTATATTAGTAAATCAAAGATAAAACCCTGATATCAAATAATATGATTTTTTATTTCCCTTTGAAATGGTTTTCAAAATGCTTGAAGTATCAGGTAACTTTTTCAAATGCTCAAAGATTGACCCACTTTTTACCATTTTTGCATTGTATGCTAAATGTACTTCATGCTTTAGAGATCAATAAGAGCACAGCTATTTGTTCACTTCCATCTACTTTATCAACTATATGCCAATGTCCATTCATACCAGTCTTCAGTATTCAGTCACAGTGAGGAAAATCAGAAAGAAATCACTGTGACATAGCTTTTATTTGTGCATCTAAAACTGAAGCTAGCTTGGTACTCTAGGCATGTAGGAATATTCACAGGCGTTCTCATCACAGAAGAAGTACTTGGTGTGATTTGGGAACAGACCAAGTTGTATGATGTGGCACAATTACAATTAAGCAGCAGTGATTTTCTTTTAGGATGATTTTCCAGCCAGCTATCTATATTGGACACTTGCTAATTTTTATATTAGTAATCAATCAGTCCTTATATCCTTTCCTATATGTATTAACCTATTTTGTTTCCTGGTTATATTCCTGGGCTATAAGATCAGGAAGAATTTCCCACTTGCACATGCCTCGTAATATAAATGACTCTGTCTTCTCTCAGGTGTTATATTCTTTAGAGAATGCAAACAATAATTTAACATTTTCCAATAGCACAGAACTAACTTACCCTGAGGTGGAGAAATATTGAAGTTTAAGATGAAATTGGATCATTTTAGGAGCACTCATTACTGAATATGCCCAGAAGTACCAGCATTCATTCTACTGCTTTATTTAGATGCTCTGTTCAGAACTTTAAAATATAAAAGAATCTGACATGGTTGAAAAATCTAAGAAATTTAACATCATTAACTCATTCACTATGTAAAGTAAACTTTATACAGATAAATATAGAAAGATAGATGAGCATATAAGTAGACACACACGTTAAATTTCGCTTCTTATCCATCATCAAGCAGCATATAGAAACAGAAGAAGATATTTCGTAAAAATAACTGAAAATACCCAACCCAAAACATTAAAATACTTCAGGTTAAAAAATAACATAAGCACCCATAGATAAATATATGTGCATGTGTGTATATACATATGTATATGAATGTTTTCTATGTCTACTTTTATACTATATGCATGATGTATGCATAAAATTATTTTCTGCTATGCACATAGTTATATATAATATTCCTAGGAAGTCAGTTATGAGTTAGTTTAACCTCTGGTCTACTTTTCTTTGTTTTCAATTCATTGACCATTCCAACCAAACAAAATATTTCAAACTAAACAATTTTTGATGTCCATATGAGCCCAGCCATTTACTCTAACTAGAAACATCTTATCTAAATATGCTTGCATGTATCTATGCTTCTGATTGAAAATTTTTTTTCATGCCAGATAGCTAAAAGGTATTTGCTTTCAATAATACTAATTTTAACAGCTTTATTGAGTATAACTCACATGTCATACAATTAACCCATTTAGAGTGTACAATTCAAAGTTTTTTATTAACATAGTTGAACAACCATCAGTATAATCACAACCAATTTACTCCCCACTCCCCCAACACTCCATTAGCCTTAGCCCTACTTTCTGCCTCTACTTTTCTGAGTATTTCATACAAATGGAATCACACAGTATGTGGTCGCTTGATTTTATTCAATTACCAGAACATTTTCAATGTCCATCAATGTTATAGCATATAACTACTTTTTATTGTCAAATAATAATATTCCATGCATAGCTATACAACATTTTCTTAATGTACTAATCACAGACATTTGTGTTAGTTTCACTTTGGGGCTATTATGAATAATGCTGTTATAAACATTCATGTTCAAGAATTTGCACGTACATGGTCATATTTTCTTTTTGGTATAGATCTAGAAATGGAATGGTTGGTTCTATGTTTAACATTCTGAGGAATTTCCAAATTATTCTCCAAAGAGGCTGCTCCACTTCATATTCTTACCATGTGTGAGGGCTGTGATTTCCCTATGTCCTGACCAACTTATTACCATTTTTTATTATGGCAACCCTAGTTGGTGTTAAGTAGTATCCTATTGTGTTTTTTTATTTGTATTTCAGTGATCAAAAAGACATTGAACATATTTTCATGTATTTACTGATCCTTTGGATATAAATTCTTTAGAGAAATATCTATTCAGATCTTTTGTCTATTTCTCAGTGAATTTTTTGACATTTTATCATTGCTTTGTAGGTAGTCTTTATATATTCTAGATACACATCCAATATGAAATATATCACTAGGAAATATTTTTTTCCCATTCTGACTTGTCTTTTTACTTTTTTTTTTAAAGATTTATTTATTTATGCATACAAGAGCAGGAGTATAGGCCAGAGATGTTGGGGTGGTGAGAGGATTCACCAGAGACAGAGTGGGGAGCAGAACAGGCGGATGGACTGAAATACACTGCCAAGGGGAGCAGAGGGCTAGACAGGAGAGGTCTGCTGCGCCATGTGGGAAGCTCCCCGGCCAGGGATCAAACTCGCGCTGCAGTGGCTACCATAGCTTCATAGTGCTGAGACAACCCCTTGCACCACCAGGGAGACCCTTTTTTTTACTTTCTTGATAGTATCTTTTGAATCATAAAAGTTTCTAATTTTGATGAAATACAATTTATTTCTTGTTTTTCCTTTCCTTGTACTTTTGCTATCAAACTTTAAAAATTGCCTAAATCAAAATCACAAAGTTAGAGGTTTATATTTTCTCCTGAGTTTTCTAGTTTTATTTCTTATAATTAAGTCTCTTTATCCATTTTTATTTATATTTGTATATGGTATCAGATAGGAGTCCAAATTTATTCTTTTGCATGTGGAGATCATGTGCAGGGAAAGATTATATTTCCCTCCAGTAAGTGATCTTGGCTTACTTGTCAAACATCTGTTGGCCATAAATGTGCAAGTTCAGTCTGAATTCTCAGTTTTGTTCTTTTGTTCCACATGCTTATCCTTACACTGATGTCATGCCATCTTGATTACTGTGGCTTGTAGTAAGTGTGGATGTCTGAGAGCATGAATCCCCAATTTTGTTCTTTTTGTTTCAGTCATTTTGGCTATTTGCATTCTCTTGAATTTCCATATGAATATTAGAATCAGTTTATCATTTTTTGCAAAGGAAACCAGCTTTGATTTGATAACGATTACATTGAATCTGAAGATCAATCTGGGAACACTGCCAACTCAAAAATCTTATGTCTTCCAATCTGCAAACACAGGATATTTTCCACTTATTCAGATTATATTTTAACTATTAACTGTGCTTTGTGGTTTTCACAAGTTTGTGTTTATATCGTTTACTTTGTATTGGGGTTCTATTCTTTTTGATCAAATTGTAAATGCAACTACATTCTTCCTTTAAGGTTGGGATGATCACTGTGAGCCTCCAGGTAATCCTTAAATTTTTATTCTACCAAAATATAAAAAAAAATGCACTTCATCTTGGTCTAGTTTCATTTCAGAAATATTTTGTGAAAAGAGCCTATCTCGGTCAAGTACAAACTAACACATTTTGACTATATTGAATTTACCATCATGTGCTCATTGCTTCATCTGCTCTTACTAAAAATAACTTATAGTTCATCCATATTCTATGACCTTAGATGGCAATTTGAAAAACCTATCCCATGGTCATCTCTCTCAAAATATAAAAGTAATAAATTCTCCTTAAGCCAACATCATGAAATGAAATAAATCCTTTTAAAGCAATCCATGCACACTTACACTCAATTTTCCTTGAGTGGTTTAGAATGAAAAAAAAAAGTCTTTATTATTCCAATAACATAAATGGTATAATGTTATTACAATGTAAAATGTATGTTCAGCAAAATTAATTTGTGTGGTAAGGATTTCCCTTCAAGGAATATTTTTTAATAACATTGCATTCCTTGCCATCCCTTCCCTTCAAAATCACGAGTTTGCAGAAGATATTCATTACTTCTACAACTTGAAACATGGTCTCCAAGAACACAAGGAAACAGGAATACAATTTATGGACAAATGAGAGAGCTTGACCTAGTTAGGTGTGATTATTACAACATTTGATCACTGCAATATCTACCCTCACTGTGAAAAACAAACGTCTCAGCTCAGACACAGAGCAATGTCTGCTGAAGCAAACTTGAAGCCAAGGAGCTTTGTTTACTAAGCAAAGCCCTGGGGTTAAAACACACACCTTGCTCCAAGTCATTTCAGAAAATGATGTGTCAATGTCATCAAAAAGAGGAAAGCATAAGAAAAAGATAATTCTTTTTTTTAAAAGATTTATTTATTTATGCATACAAGCTGGGTAGTAGGTCAGGGGTGTGGGGTGGTAAGAGGGCTCACCAGAGACAGAGTGGGGAGCAGAACAGGCGGATCCACCAAAGTATACTGCTGCGCCATGTGGGAAGCTCCCTGGCCGGGGATGGAACACGTGCTGCAGTGGCTCTGGAAAGCTTCATTGTGCTGAGACTTAACCCCTTGCACCACCAAAGAGGCCCAGAGAAAGATAATTCTTATACTGTCTTCTAATTCAGTTGTTATTGTGCAAAATAGAGCTGTCCTTGATGCCTGATTCTGCAAGCTCTCCCTCACTTACAGGATTTCAAGAAAGAAGGAGGAAAAACTCAACCTCTTGAAAAAAGAAATGCTCCCTTCCTTTGATAAACTTCAACCAAAGGAGGAAATAAGTAAGAGATGGTGTGTAGCTATTATTGGGTCAGAACAGCATGGAACTCTCTCTGTCAGACGTGTATCTTTTTCATTCATTTTTAAAAACAAGTACTAATATCTTACCTGCTTTTGGCATAGAAACTGAAAATTAAAGATTTATAGACTCTAAAACATATTTTCTTCAAGAGCAAGAGAATATAGATATCTTCCATAGCTATATTCACCAAAAGACAGGGATGTTCAAATTCAAGGCATCCAGTACCATTGTGGCTTATTCCAAAACTTCCTCATTTAGTGGTCTACTCATTTATTCATTTAAAAATTACCAAAGTGTCTAGGTGGGTTAAAACCTCTCCTTCACTGGGCCTCCCTGGTGGTGCAAAAGGTTAAGCGCAGCACTGTGGAGCTGTCAGCAGCTGTGGCGCAAGTTCGATGCCCTGTCAGGGAGATTCCCACATGGTGCAGCAGACCTCTCCTGCTCGCCCACTGCTCCCCTCAACAGTGTCTTTCAGTCGATCTGCCTGTTCTGCTCCCCACTCTGTCTCTGGTGAACCCTCTCATCGCCCCACACCTCTGGCCTGCACCTCTTGTATGTATAAATGTCCTTTCTTTTAACTAGAGTAATGCCAACCTAAGAATAAATATTGTAAAATATTTCTGCTTCTCGTAATCTCTTAAAAAATTGGTGTAGACTTTGTGATATTTCTTTAAATATTTGGTCAACAGAAGCCATAAAATACATAGGAGACAACAATGACAAAACACTACAACATTGCCTTCAGGGAAGTCTTTGGGGACTCTACCCCAACAGCAAGGAAAACAAAAGCGAAAATAAGCAAATGGGGCTCTAGCACACTAAAAAGCTTCTGTACAGCAAAAGAAGCTATCAGTAAAACAAAAACAAAAAGACATGCTACTGAAAGGGGACACTATTTGCACATTATACATGCAACAAGGGGCTAACATCCAAGATCTACAATGAACACATACCACACAAAAAAAAGAAAACAAAGAACCCAATCAAAAAATGGGCAGAAAAACTAAATGGGCACTTTTCCAAATAAGACAAACAAAAGGCCAACAGGCAGATGAAAAAATGCTCTTTATCATATATCATCAGGGAAACGCAAATCAAAACTACATGAGATACTGCCTTACTACTGCAGCATTGACTCTCCCCCAGAAAGAAAAAGAAATAAAGAAACAGAAAATATTGGAGATGTGGAGAAAAAAGAACCTTTATCCACTGTTAGTGGGAAGGAAGACTTGTCCATTCCCCATGGAAAACAGTATGGAGCTTTCTGAAAATATTAAATATAGATCCTCTATACAATCTAGCAATTCCAGTCCTAGGCATTTACAATATGAGTGCAAAAACACTAATTCAAAGGAATATATGCATTCTATGTTTACTGCAGCACTATTTACAGTAGCCACGTTATAGAAACAACCTAAGGGCCTAACAGGAGAGCAGTAGATTAAGAAGATGTGGTCTATGTACACACTGGACTACCTAGCTATAAAAAAAAAAAAGAGATGAATCTTTGTCATTTGTGACAGTGTGACTGGAACTGGAGGAGATTAGTTAAGTGAAATAAGTCAGAAGGAGAAATACAAATACTAGATGATGTCACTACTACGTGGTATACAAAGAAACCAAACAAAGGTCAGATAAAAGCAAGCCAGTAACAAACCCCAGAACTCTAACTGTGGAATAGGGCTACTAAAAGTGGAAAAGGGGGGGGAAAGCAAAGTGGGTGAGGACTTTCAGTACCTTGAGTATCGTGTGTACCACACAACTGAAGGGTATGATATTCAACTTCTAAATCATATAGACTGTTAGGAACTAACATTACCTCCGTAAAAAAATAAAGATGGGTCTCCCTGGTGGCACAATGGGTTAAGTCTCAGCACTATGAAGCTATCACCAGCCACTGCAGCATGAGTTCGATCCCCAGTCAGGGAGCTTCCCACATGGCGCAGCAGACCTCTCCGGCAGCCCACTGTTTCCCTCAGCAGTGTATTTCAGTCAGTCTGCCTGTTCCGCTCCCCACTCTGTCTCTGGTGAATCCTCTCACCACCGTACTCCTCTGGCCTGCACTTCTTGTATATATAAATAAATAAATCTTTAAAATAAATAAATAAATAAAGGTGTAAGGAAATATAAAAGAATTCTACCTCTTGCTATTTTTGTGAAAACACTAAACAGAAAAAGCAGCTGTCATGCTGTGAATACCCTGATTTTACTAAATATTTACATCCATCAGGAGAAAACTAGGCTATTCGGAAAATAAACAACTCTGCAATCAGTGTCTTAGAACTCCAACAGTTTTGCGATTCTTGCTGTGCTGGACTGCATCCCTATTCAGGATGCCACACTGCATCTCAGTGCTTCCACAGTTGTTAAACCTGATCAGAAGAGCATGGAGAAGCATGCAGTAAGCATTAAACGTCTCACCCACAAGCGCCACCCATCCCTTACACAGCCATGCCAATGATCAAAGTAAGCCACATGGCCACATCTAGCTTCAAGCCCTCACAAGTAACCAAAATGCTAATTATTGCCTTTTTTACAAGTTAAAAATAAATGGACATTAATATGGTCATTATCACCCAAATCTGATAGCAATAATTAGAAAATATGGATTATTTGAATATTGATTTAGATAACATCGAATAGCTATTTTGCTTTCCAAATTTAAAAAAGTGTTATGCAGTTTTCCTACCTTCTTTAGACCCCAAAGTTTCATAGGGAATTATGCTTCCTCTACACTGTATTCTTTCTGTCTTTAATTTTTCTCTTTTTTGGGTGGTGAGGATGGGCTGGTAGAAGTCAGCAATGAATGCCGTCTGAACATAACCTTTTATCATCACAAGTTTGGAAGTTTGATCAGCTGTTTTGGTAAGATACATTTTCCCTTCCATGTTTGCTTTCCCGCTCCTGAGAACTGAGTGTTTCTGGCGTCTGTTCCTCCACCTTGCTCTGTTAACAGAGGCAAGCAAAGCTGGAGGGTTGCCAGGGTCTCCGAAACTGTGTTACAGAGCCAAGCCCTGGCTGGCACTGGGTGTGGAGCTGGTCACACCACTGCGCTCTCACCTAGCCAGAGAGAAACACTGTGTTTGGGGGAAGGGGATGCATTGTTTGACCTCTGGCACCTGCCTTTGACAGAGTCCTCCTTCAGGAAAAAGATTTGGCATTGAAAACTAAACCGAGGATAGGTACACTCCAGCTCTTCTTTAAGTACTTTGTGATTTAAAATTTATTCGAGGGGCGGGAGGGGCGGAAAAAAAAATAAAAAATAAAATAAAATTTATTCGACTTTTTCCTGCAGTCTGAGTCTTGGATTCCATTTTAGCATTTTCAGGGCTTCTGATATATTAACTGACACTTTATTACACACCCACCTCATTTCAAATATGCTTAGCAGCCACCCTGCCTCCTGTATGTATGCCCGTCTCCTCCTCCGTGCTGCGAGCACTTTTCATTTGGTGAGTGATCACTCCCAGTCCAATCTTTCCTACTGTTATTGAGATAGATGCAAACCTAACCTTTGGGAATTATTTAACATCGTTTATCTTGCCATACTTTCCATTTTCTTGTTGTAGCTCTACCCCCAAATCATTTGGTTTTCTATTTCAAAGTAGAAGAAAACATGACACTTTTATGTTTTAGCTGCTTCTCAAGAGGACATTTTAATGGATTTTCTAGAGATTTGAGAATAATTTGCAACTGAGTATATTAATTCTGAATCACAGAAGTCATCTAGTGGTTTGGTTTTTGTGCTTTTTGCTTTTTTAGTAATGTGATGAAACAGAAAAACTTCAAAACATTATTCCTAAATAAATGTACAATAACATCTATAAAAAAAATAAACAAAAATTCAGACAACATATATAGGGTACATGTTTCCCTGCTATTTGGAAGCAGGTTTTTATGACACCCTTAGTAAGCTGAAATCATGTAGAGAAATAATTACCATCAGTCAATATGGAAATATTTTGAGTATTCTCAGACCCCAAAATTGCAACCTACCACCTCATACCAAATAACATATAAAACCTAAAATGACATTAACAATATGGTAAAAGCAGGAATGATGTGATACAGACCCAGCCTGTACAGAGTGGTTTTAGGGAAGAGGGGTGCCCCCTTGCTCCTGAGGTACACACTACTTCTACAGTGGCTGCTGCAAAACAACAGTGAGTGCTCGTTTTACTTTTCACCTTTTGTTGTAAAAGCAAAGATTCTCTGCAGAATTCTTTGAGATAGTAAAGGCAGGTACTAAAGGATGTCTTCTCTAAAAGGGGAATGGCAAAATGTGAGATACTGAATCACAGGAAGACCTTTTAATTCATACTCTTAATAATGCATTTCAGGGAGTCTGGTGACCTAGGGGTTACGTCTCAGCATTATCACCATGAAGGCCTGAGTTCGATCCCCAGCCAGGGAGCTGACCCACATATGGCACAGCAGACATCACCTGTCTCTCCCTCTGTTCCCCTCAGCAGTGTATTTCAGTAGATCTGCCTGTTCTGCTCCCTACTCTGTCTCTGGTGAATCCTTTCAGCCCCCACACCTCTAGCCTTCACCCCAGTTCTTCTACACAAAAATAAATGAAATCTTTAAAAATCTATAAAAATTGTTTTTAAAATGATGCATTTTATTCCAAATTTTACAACTATTGCATACTATTTTCTAGTATGTATCCTCAGAATTACTTGAAATACTCAGAAGAATTTCATGTTCTTTGACTTTCCCTAGGACAAATGTTCATCTTATACGTGAAGCTGTTTTCACTGACTTGTTTCTTTGCAGCAATCATGACATCACTGCAGGTGAGAACATCTTCCCTGACTTCACAGCTGAGAAGTCCGACTTTCATGTCATGCAGGGACCTATGAGATCCTTTCCTCCATCAAGTTTTTTGCAGTTCTCTACAGAATGTGCTGCCTTCTTCCACCACAGGGAGCCTGCACAGTCATGCAAAGACTGATATGATTTATTGTCATCTAAGGAGCTTTCCAATCTCAGTTCCCTGCCCCTTACTATCCAGGGGGATCATTACTTTTTTCTATTAAGGACTTACTCAAAATTCAACTTCTCAGGAACACCCCTCTCAGTGCTGCACACCTGAAACTTACATAATATTATAATACAATGATACTTCAATAAAAAGCTATAAAATTACTCATCTCCATTTCCCTCATTGCAAATCTCTCTCCCCTTCTCTCTCTCTCTCTCTCTCTCTCACACACACACACACACACACACACACACACACACACGCACACACACCATGCTGCTAGTTTCTTTTGTTTTATGTACCTATCATCATCTGTGTGAGATTAGGTCTTTTTCCTATTCAGACAGCAAAACAAAGTTAATAGCACAAAAAAATTTAATTGGAGGTTTTTGCCTGCGAAAGCTGAAAAATAGGAGGGGTAGGAGTAGGTAGACCACTATGCAAACCTGCCATGTGTGGGAGAGAGACAAGTGACTAAGAGCTTCAGACTGCAGTAGAACTTTGAGATATTCTAAACCAGTCCAGTAGAAAGCTCCAGAGCAAAGATGGTCTGACAAAGACGACTGGGGCAAAAATGGATAGTTCGTCTTCCCAGTCTTCCCAATCATTGGTTAGAGCTGTCCATCCACAACTCCAGGGCTAAGGCAGATTCCAAGGGCAGTGTTTCTGGAAGCTCTAAGCTGACTATACTTCCTACGATAGATTTTCTCTTAAAGGGAGATCCTAGTGGCACACATTCAGAGCTGCCACATTTTCTAAACATATGTGATGTATCTATTAAATATTTTGTCTGTCTTCCCCACCTACTAAAGGCTAAATCAAAAAATTCATAAACAAGTGAATGAATAAGCGAATAAAAAGAATCCAGAATATACTCACTTTTAATTCATGAATAAAATAATTCACACCATAAATTGATGCAACACATCATGATACTTTAAACTCTGATTACTTTTATAAATAAAATAAATGTTGAATAAATGACCACTAATGAAATCATTAGATTTTTAGTTTCTTTAAGACAGTCAACCACTATTTTTGTTTTCCACTGTGTTGCACATGACTTGTAATAAAATCAATAACGTTTGACAGAAGTGGAAATTAATAAATAGTATTTCAATGTTGCAATGAAAAATAGCCCTTTCTTTATAAAGACATAAATACCAGCAGTGACTTTTGCTCCTGCATCAGATTTCTTTTCCTGTGTAATATATAATATTTCACAGCTTCAGCTTATAGTGGAGCAATTGTGGAAGTCATTTCTAAGAGAGATGTAATACTACCCAGGAAGCTAAACCAGGTCTTATCTACACATGTAATTGAGGAACAGAAAAGCAACTTCCCTCTCAGAAGAAAATGCAATCTCTGGGGGATAATGCACTTAAATAGACAAAACTTATAAAGTGGCTTAAATCGTACTGCATGTGGATTACATGGTAAAGCAAAATCGCTGATGGAATTCAAGGTCATGTAGCTTCCAGCCAGATGTGTTCAATTAACCTGGGCTTCTCCAGCAGGGAAAGACGTATCCGTAAGAAGCCTATGGGGAGATTCAGCGGTCACAGCGGCCTGAGAATTTACTGATAAATAATGCACCAGGCTTAACAAATAAGATAAGGATTAAGAGTAGAAAACTGAATTGTGTTGTTTGTAGACTGGGCATTGCCGGGTTCAGCTGTGCAGAGGACGATGTACAAGAACAGAGGCGAACCCAGGGGCGTGATGCTGCAGAGTGCGGATGGCGATGGGGTACATCACACAGATGCTAGAACTGCAGACTCCAGACCAATCAAGAACTAATCATCGTGGGCCTCCCTGGTGGCGCAGCGGTTAAGCGCTGCACTGTGGAGCTGTTGGCAGCGGTGACGCGAGTTCGACGCCCAGCTGGGGAGAATCCCACATGGTGCAGCAGACCTCTCCTGCCTCGCCCGCTGCTCCCCTCAGCAGTGTATTTCTGATTTGCCTGTTCTGCTCCCCACTCTCTCTGGTGAGCCTTCTCGCCACTCCATGCCTCTGGCCTGTACCCCAGCTTAAACAAATAAATCTTTAAAAAAAAAAATTAATCATGTGAGAAAGGAAGAACTGAATTACTTATTTTATTTACAAATTCTGTTTACTGAGGGAAAGGAGGTTTGCATTGTTGTATCTGCGTGGGGGTCTATAGGTTTAAACCTCTACAAATGTGTATTTTCACACCACACCAAGAATCCTCCACAATATTCCAAGAAGTAAATCACTGCTCAAGTGCACTGTTTCAGCTTCAGTGCAAATGATGGGGATCCTGGGAACACAGCTAATAAATTTATTGATATTTTCCAGTCTCCTGTAAACAGTTCTTTACACACTTTACCAGACTTAACTTGTGTATTAATTGGGATTCTCCAGAGAAGCAGAAACTACCTATGAGGGTATTTTTTTAAAGATTTATTTATCTATGCATACAAAACTGGGGTGTAGGCCAGAGGTACAGGGAGTGAGAGGATTCACCAGAGACAAAGTGGGGGGCAGAACAGGTGGATCAACTGAAATACACTGCTGAAGGCAGCAGCGGGCGAGGCAGGTCTGCTGCGCCCTGTGGGAAGCTCCCTGGCTGGGGATGGAACTCCTGCTGCAGTGGCTGTGGATAGCTTCATAGTGCTGAGACCTAACCCATTGTGCCACCAGGGAGGCCCCAAGGGGATTATTTATTCATTTTTTTTATTTTCTTAGTTTGTTGTTCATTTTTGTACAGTATTTGATTTTTCCCCTCAAGAGTAGTCCCCATAATTCTCCCACCCTGATCACTGCAGTCCCTGTTCAATTCCCACCCGTTTGACCCCTCTCCCTCCCCATCTCCTGTTGTAAGCCTCAGGTACATGGCTTGCAGGCAGGTGTTGTCTTTTTCCTGATCCTTTGATCAGTTTCCCTGTATTTCCCTTATACATGAAACTATTCAATATTGTTCTTTTTTCTTTCTGACTATTGCACTTAGCATAATCTCTTCCAGCTCCATCCAAGTTGCTGCGAATTGCATGTGTTTATATTTTTGATTGCTGAATAGTATTCCACTGCATGTATATACCACATCTTGATCCAGTCATCTATTTGAGAGCATTTGGGTTGTTTCCATATCTTACCACATCTTCTTGATCCATTTATCTGTTTTGGGGCATTTGGGTTTCCATGTCTTAGCTATTGCAAATACCGATGTAGTTAACATAGGTGTACAGTCTTCCCTTCGAATTAGTGTTTTTGTGTCCTGTGAGGGGCTTTTTTCAATGGAAATTGGCTCCCATATTTATGAAGTTTGCAAAGTCCCTTGATCTACCATCTCCAAGCTGAAGAAGCAGGAAAGCCAGTAGCACCGATCCAACCCAAACCCAATGAGCCAGAGGTGCTAATGGTACAAATCTTAGTTCAAATCTGAAGTCCAGAGAACTAGCAGCACAGCTGTCAGAGGGCAGGAGAAATGGGTGTCCCAGCTCAAGCAGAGAGTGAATCCTCCCTTTCACCCTCTATTCCTCTGTCTTTTTGTTCTGCTCAGGCCCTTGATGGATAAGATGATGCCCTCCTGCATTTTCAAGGATGATTTTTTTTTAGTCTACAAACTCAAGATCTCTGCTGGAAATACCCTCAAAGACACACCCAGAAATAAAGTTTTACCAGCTCACTAGACTCCCCGCCTACCTGTCAAGTTGTCACTGAAATTATCCATCACAACTTGTAAGATGTCATTTACCTTATGACTCAAATGTTCCAAGACTCTGCATTTATAATGAAATATTATAATTTTTCCACTTGATTGATTATATTAATTTAAATCCATATTGAGGAAACTCACTTTTGAAAATAGTTTTACAATACTGATGTATTCTCTTAAATTGAACCTGAGAAAATTTGCAGTCTGAATTATATTATCTATACTCATAAATGTTTGCAAAAATAAAACACTTCTATTAAGTTTTTCCTCAAACCTGAAGACAAAATCATTTTAATTCAGATTATGTGCAACTTATAATGATTTTAGTCATTTAAGAAGCCTAAAATTGGAAAACTTCTTCCCTCATTAAATGAACTTTTTCTCAAGACACATATAATATACTATTTAAAGAATACAGCTTCAATTTTTAGCTCTGTCTACCATGAATAATAGTACCAGCAGAATTCATACCATCTCTGCCTCAGGCACATTGTGAAGTTGAAGTTCTTAAAATTTCTCATTCTCTTTAAGTTAAAAATGGACTTGAAATGTCATAAGAATTTCAAACCTCAGTAGAAACTGTCTAGTCCAGCACCTATGTCACCGCTACATCCAGTGTAAGATTCACCTGCAGAAATCTTGCAAATGATAGTTCTAAATATGTGACATAAAATGGCACACTTTAAAAGAATCACAATGATTAATTAAATTAAGCAGAATTGCAGAAAATCATTGGCACTCATTCGTACGCAATAATTTACCAGTCTTATAGGGAGGCCGGGTGGGAGAGAGACACTCAGCGGTGGGGGGGGCGGGGGAGGGGAGGATAAGGGCACAAAATGGAAGAGAGGAGAATACAGGGGACCATGGAGATGGATCATGGGTGAGTTGGTGGTGGGCTGCCCAAGGGGAATACAAAATGTAAAAGACATAAATAACAATAAAAAAATAATAATAATTTACCAGTCTTCATCTTTTAAAGATGGAGGTAACAGAAAGGGATTTAATATGTCCACTGTAATATATATGCTAATTTAGAAATAGTTATACTAGAAATACTTTATAAAGTTGTTATTCTTGAAATAGCAACCAAATAACTATGGAGGACATATTAAATATTTAAATTTCAGTATGGCTAATATTTTATTGTATGAAATAATATGTACAACAATTGATAAGAAATACCTAAAATTTCCATATAGAAATGGGCAAAAACATTACTATAAAATAAAAATTACACATTAGATCAAATCTGTGGTTTTATTGTCACTGATAGTCTTATAAATGGAAAATGAGGGCAATTATGACCTTATATTTTTCTAGCATATTTAGAAATAGCTAAAACTCCATGCTCAAAAGTCAAATGTTCATAAAGATGAGATAAGAACAGGATACCTCTGGGAAGCAAATTTGTACACTTATTTTGTAGACAAACAAACAGAAAAGTCAAGACATTGTATCTACTTTACAGAGATAAGTATGTTGCATCTACGATATTGCTTCTTTCTCAGGGAGGCAGGGAGGAAGGGGGCACGGGGAAGAGCACAGTGGTCTATGGTGAAGGACAATGCATGATTTGGTGGTGGGAGGGGTCTGGTGACCACAACTGAGGGAGGAAATTCTAACCTGTCTAAATACTAACATGTAAAACAATGGTACTTCAATTATTATTTTAAAAAAGTGTTCCACTGTGGTGACAGTTCATGGGTGAATCGGTGGTGGGAAACCTACAGGGAATACACAGTAATGTAAAAGACATAAATAAAAATAACAATTAAAAAAAATAAATAAAAATAAAAAAAATAAATAAAAAATAAAAAAGTGCTCCAGATATTTACTTAATTGCAGTGTAATTAGAACAACTGATACTATTTAGCCTTTTTCAGTATAAGTGTGTTTGGAACATTACACGCAAAATACTAATACTAAAAATTATTATTTACCTGAAATTCAAATTTCACTGGTTGCTTGGTACTTTTATTTGCTAAATCTGGCAAGCTTAACTACATGATACACATAAAATAGAAATTCATATGAAAAATGTGTTTTCCTAAAATAAAGCCACCAGCAGAATAAAATGAAAGAAAGCGATTTGGGGAAGCATTAGTTACACAGCACTAATGCTGTGAAATCTGAACAATTTTCTCAGAATCTCACTAGTACAGAAATGGAAGATAAAATCTGAAACTAGAATACAATAAAACTAAAATCTCAGTGGAAATAACATAAAATATGTAATTTAATACACGAACATGGAGATAGGCCATAAGTATATGAAAGTATTTTCATAATTTTATAATGATGACTATAAAGGCATTTATTGGCGCATTAGTGTATTTTATATAATCTAAGAAATAGCTTTTGATATAATTTGAGGTTGGTAAAAATATGGACAGGAGAGATAGATCATTATATGGAATTAAAAAATAGAGTAATCGGATTTTAGAAGCAAGTAATTTTATTATTAATTCAATTTGTTTTTGTTGTAGCACCTTTTGAACTAGAAATTGCATTGATAATATATATTTCCCAGAAGCTAAATTTTATATGATTTCTTGTCACTGTTTTTCCCCAATGGATCCAATCAAATCCTGTCATAGATGCAGCTTTTGCAATAGAGTTACTTGACCCTGTAAGAACTAATTTGTTTTTATTTTATAAATTCCATTATTCCATATGCCTTTATCTTGTGAAATGCAAAACATGAAATCTTTCCTAGCTAAGATTTCTCTAACCAAATGGATGCTTTTCAAGAAAGTAAAAGTTATTATTTTAGAAAAATCAAAAGGTGGTTCGGAAAGGTGGGATCAATTCTGTTGTTTCACTTATATCAGAAGTTTTATAGAGCACACACTATCTATCAGCTGTTCTTTTTGCTTTTATCACACCACAACTTCACAATTTCAAACACTTAAGTCATTACACAGCCACAGCAGTAACAATCGGAAACATTTTTGAGCCTTCTTCTGCGCCTGGCACTTTACAGCCATTTTCACATTTAATCTTCATCCTAGTGATATGAGGTGAATCTATTACTATTACCATTTCATATAAGAAGAGACTCAGTCTCCAAGAGATTTAGTAATTTATCTTAGCATCTGCAGGAGGAAAATAAAGGAACTAAGGTTCAAAGCCAAGTCAGCCTAACTTCTGGAGCTGGAGACTTCAATAAAACTCCCTGTTCTTGGTTAGTCTCCTCGGTACTTCTCTTTGTGCATGTAAGATGTGTTTCAACCAACCCCTCATCCCATAACTGTCATTCAGTAATTATCATGCCTATGATGCACCTTCGAGAGTGTCCATTCACTTATTGCTCCAACATATCATCACTGAGCTTCTCAATGTCAATGAAAGTGAAACCTCCTCCCTTCATCAGGCTTGAGGTTACTCTTGGCTTGAAAGGTTCTGTTGGGCGGAGGAGAGGCAAATGAAAATCTCCCTCCCTGGTTTCCTTTTCTTCTCTACACCCACCTTCATTTACTAGCTTAGGTTCTGACCCATCTAGGGTCAGACCCAGGAAATGTGAGAATTAGAGGAGGTTGGTTCTTGAGCTCAATGAGTGTCCTCTGGGCTTGGCTGATACTTAAGTCTGAATTTTTCTTTCTCAAGTGCTGTGCAGTTTGTTAGAGATTCTACAACTGGGAGCCTCCAAATGCAATTCATATAAAGGAGTAGCCACCTACTTGCTGCCACCTCTATTGGCTGATTTGTGCTTCTGCCTCCGTTGCTGGGCTCTGGCAGTGCATTTTGCTGCTTACCCCTGTGGACAATGGTCTGGGACTGTGAACCCAGAAAGCAGACTTTCCCCACCAGGAGACGTCAACTCCATTGCATTGGTTGCATTTCACTTCCCTCTTTCTAACGGATGTGCACACACCATCCATTGCAGCCCCTAAACTTCCCAAACCCAGGTGACTCATACAAACTCAAGTCTCCTAGTGATTATCACTATTTTTTGTTGAAGTAACATTGTATTATAACATATGTAAGTTTCAGATGTTCATCATTTTCATCCTTCTCCTTTAGCCTAAGATAAAGGGGAAATATCTCCTTCTTCTTCTTGTGGCTGGAGGTGGGAGGGGAAGAGGTAACCACAGGGAAAGGACAGCATTTTAACAACTGTATGACTAATTCAATTACTACAGATTCCTGTTAGTGCTAATGATTGCTAACCCCTAACACTGACACCTAACTCGTTGTGATAAGTAAATGCTCTGAAACTACTGAATTTTTATCTTTGTGTCTCTAGGGACCCTGAGATACTAAGAATTCTATTTTAACAATTATATACACCACAACCTATTTCTTTCTAGTAACCTCTCCAGTTCAGTATCTATGTCTACTCCAGTTTGCTGTAAGGCTCAGAATCTGACATTTCCCCTCTCACACCCTTACCTTTACTTGAATTGACAGCACAAGGGTGGGGCTTTTTTCTTATTATGTTGTATTCTCAGTGCCTGGACCATCCTTGTTAAATTCTTAGTAAGCGTTGAAACAAAAAAATTACCTTCTCACAGAAACAAGGAGATGTAGCTCAATTTCCTCTTAATCTCCTTCTAACCTCTAGCTCATGTCTTCTATATTCTGATCAATGGCCTCAAACATCTGCTGGTAAATGATAGAAAGAAACAATAGCCTCAGTCTGCTAAAGTCATTTTGAGAAATTATGTATAAAGTGATTTCTATACAATCACAGCTGTCCCAAAATGGAAATTATGCCTCCATTACCAATGAGCTGTTACTAGAGAGCTTCAAGCAGGGATTGATAATCATGTCAACTAAAGTTTAGAAATAAATGATTCTGTAGCATAAACTAGAATTAAATGGCGACGTAATATAAAAATATTACTTATTTTGAAGAGTCATCTTAAGTGGATTGAGAAATGAATTAATAAATGACATGGTAAACAACCTCAAAAATGGCTGATTCCTACTTCTGGTATTCATGTCTTTATTTTACGATATGGTTGGACCTAATGACATTCTTCCAAAGAACAGGCTATGAAATAGCAGGCCTGAGATTGTTACAGAATGAGGGGCCTTCCATTTTGGGCTCTTTCTTTCTCGGCTTTCTCAACATGTCCGCCATGTTGTGAGCTGCCCAAAGGAGATGTCCTCAGGTCATGGAACCAAAGGTGGCTTCTGGCTAAGAGAAAGTAAGGAACTGAGGCCCTCTCTGTCCAATAGCTTGTGATTAACTGGATGCTACCCAGAGCCAGTGAGTGAACTCAGGAACGAATACTGTTGCTCTATTCCCATCCCACTGAGCCCTTTGGAAAACAACAGGTTCATTCTCCACCTTGACTACAACTGCCTGAGAGACCTTGAGAGAAAATGGTGCCCAGCTAAGCCATGCCATATTCTCTACCCACAGAAATTTTGAGACAGTAGATGTTGCTTTAAGTCACCATATTTGGGGGTTATTTGCTATGTGTTATGTATACAGCAATAAAAAAGTAATAAACATTCATACATATATAAATAGCAACCCAGCAATAAAAATATTGCTTAATCAGCATAGCATTGACATTTCTAGCTTGTTAGGATTTATATTCATATACATGCTAAAAATGAAAAGATTCTATTTTATATTTAGTTTTCAGTCCATCAGGCAAGGACAAAACTCAAAGAACATCATCTCATATCCATGTGACTCACACCTTTTGTTTACCTGGACAGCCCTGCATTCCCACTTTATCCAACAAACACTTTTCCATGCATCAAACCCCACTTCTACTCTATTACCATCTTGATTCATCTCCCAACCCCTGCAGAATTAACTTCTCTCATCAGCAGCACATACAAACTTCCGTTAGAACTTGTGTGACACAATCATCCTCACTGAGTCAAGACTTCTACTGGGTACTGTTCTTGTTCATGTCTTCAACACATACCACCATATCTGATAGAGAGCAATTGTTAAATAAATGGTTCTTACATTATTTTCTTCTCATTGGGAGTGAAGTTGTTGCCAAGTGAGTTAAGATCAGCTCCTAAGGAGAGAGCTGAAAAAAAACTATGTGTAATTACAGACATACACAGATCCTAATCAGATACGTGGTGTAGTTGTGAATTTAAAATTTCAGTGGGAAAAGGTTTAATTAGAAAAATACATCTAAAAAGTCCCGAAGAAGGGCAGCAATGAAAAAGTCTGAAAAACACATTAAATGAGTTATGTAAAGTTACAAAGGCTGGACTTTAATTTCTGATTGAGTTCAGTGTTTATTTTATTCCGTATTCACTTCAACAATTAAGAGGGAAATTTGCAAACATTTCTTCTCTGAAAACCAAGATAAGATGTAATTACCTTAAATGTTATGTATATTTTTTTGTTTTATTATTAAAACAATACTCAATATTTATGAATCTTTTTGTACTTTGTAAATCGATGCACACAAATGCATGCATACACATATACACGTGCACACATATATGCACGTACATGTGTGAATACATTGCAAGCATACATGCATACATATGTGCACACATGCATATACACCCGCACCAGTGTGTGCGCACACATACAGATGTGAACATGCGTGCAGATTCATGTGCACATATCCATGTGCATGCCTGTACACATATAGTCACCTAGATGCACAACACACGTGCGCGCGCGCGCACACACACACACACACACACACACACACCTTATACAAGCGAACCTTCACGACATGTCTAAATCACTTTACAAGACGAGCAAGTCCATATACTATTATTAGCTTTACTTCTATAGAATCACATTTTTATATATAATCATGTAGGTCAGAGTGTGCAGATACTGTTTTTACTATGCAGGGAGTTGACAGTGGTAATTATTTAATTTGCTCCAGTGAGGTTAACCTTTGCTGAGAACCTCTCGCCCATTAATAATCACCTACAGTTCGCAGTGCAAACGGATCTCCCGCTGTCAAGTCGGATGAACGTTTTCCTTCGCCTTTTTGAATTAGTCCATGACTAAAAATCAATTGGTAGAACTGCTCCACGGCTGCCTGTCATCCATCTGAATCAGCTCCATCATGACCATTTGTCAGAACGGGTGCCAAATACCTGAGGAAATTTGTCAAAATAATGGTAATGGCTGTTCAACATTCAGTGTACAAGAGATTTGTGCGGCAGTCACCGTCATAAAAAAATCAACGCCACTGAATACCTACTGAGACTCGTTACTTGCAGAAGGCAGCACTGAGTGTTTACTGTCTGGATCCTAAAGTGCATGTGATCTCGAGTTAAATACGGAAAGAGAACCCTGAGATCCAGTTTACAGGAATTGAGACCCAGCCTGTCTCTAAAATGGAACCGTGAAATCACAGGAGAAATAATTTCAATGATTAATTTTTAAGTCTACGACATATAATTTTAAAACTCTATCAAGGCAGTTTCTAGCAGTTTCAAACATTCAATGATGTTCTGCACTTCCTATGCGTGTTGTTAAATTGGTAAATATTTTTTGAGCAAAAGTGTCATTATCATTAAATCCACCTGTGCTGAAAAGTTTTCCCTTTTCTCTGAAATCACATGTGCTGGCTGGAAAACTCAGAAATCAGTAAAATCTCACTTTAATACTCTAAGGAGTTCTTGCCACAGACTAAAAAGAAGTGTAGGGATTTAAAGAAGAAAAGTGAAAATCAATACTTTAAGTATTTCAGGATTGCAGCTTTACGTGAAAAGTACAATTTATTGTTGCTTTTCAGAATAAGTTCCAGCTTACTGACAACATTCCTTTTCCTGTCACAGCATCCACTGTCAGAAAAGCAGGTGTTATAGGTAGTGTGAAATTTCAAAAATATTAACCGTGTTTTTATGATAATGTTTTCTGCCCCTGCAATTCCATTAATCCCTATCACGTCCTCCCGATCTGCTTTTATCTTGGGGAAGGATCACATAACAAAAGGAAGAGACAAGCATTTCCTTGCTTTTAAATTTATAAATTCATTCTTCAGGAAGACGCAGAAAAGACTTCAATGTATGCGTGAAATATAAAAGAGAGAAAAAAATGTAAGCATGAGAGAGAAAGATGCTGGACTCCATGGATGGTATCAGTATTCCCGAGATGGAGGAGGAGAAAAGATGAAGAAGTAAAGGGTGATGAGATATTGAGGATCCCTGAAAAAGGACACCCCCAGCCCAATCTTCTAATCTAAATGTGGGAGAGAGCTGGCAGAAAGGGACTGGAGTATTCAAAGATAGAAAACCCCCTTTTCTGTTGGTGCTCCTTCCTGGATAGAGCTCTGTGAAGCAATAAAACCTCAGAGTAAAAATGCCTGGGAGGTATCAAGGCAAGGGAAACAGACACAGGAGTACCCACCCCTCAGCAGGATCTGCTAAAAAAAACCTCCCCCCGCCCTTCCCTGCACTCGGGAGTATAGTAAACAGGTGTGGAGGCCTCCTTGGTGGTGCAAGGGTTAAGTCTCAGCACCATGAAACTATCAGCAGTAGCTGCAGCAGAAGTTCCAGTTGAGCTGACCCACATGGCGCAGCAGACCTCTCCTGTCTCACCCACTGCTCCCCTCAGCAGTGTATTTCAGGAGATCCACCTGTTCTGCTCCCCATTCTGTCTCTGGTCAATCCTCACTCCCTGCACCTCTGGCCTGCACCCCACTTCTTGTATGCATAAATAAAAAAAAATAAATCTTCAAAAAATAAATAAAGTTTGCTTTTTTAAGCACCAGCTAACAACTTAGAAAACGTAATATTTCTACTCAATAGAAATCTCATGGGAGAGGATGCACCGGAAAGAATTCTGGTGCCTTCCACATCTGCTCAGCACTATGTTTTGCCTTTGGCTTAGCCCAACATTCTCCATAATCCCTTCCATCTCAGTGTCCCACTAGCTTTTGTTCATCTCTCATTTCTTGCTCTGAGCTCACGCCTCAGAGAGCAGGCCAGAAAGAGACTTCTTCACTCACTTGTTCCTGATTCATATTATTCCTTACTATCTGGTCTTTTGTGAGTACTCAATCCACTGACTCAATTTAATCCCCAACCCTACCAAACTGTATGATGATGTGACATATGACAAAGATGATGTGCCATGGAGACTGTTCATCTGTAATGCAATAAATAGCAACAGGAGGTGGGGGGACAAACATATCCACAAAACCCAAAGCAGCCAGCAGATAACCAGTTCATCAGGTGAGGAAATCTGGTAAATAACCTATCGATTAAAGGGCCATAGTAAAGATTGTTATTTTAGGTATTTCAACTGTAATGCAAATCCCTAGAAACTGAGCAGTAAATTGATATGTCATAATTTCAGGCCACATCTTTAGACCCCATAATTGCTATGCAATCATTTAGACATAACACAATCACAATAAAATATTATTTATTTTAATGATAAAAAAGGCAAATTTACATAGATGGTACTGAACATTTAACCGTCCATTTGTTATCCTAGTCTACCTACAAAAGCACATCGAATCCACAAAATGTATATCTAATTCTCCTCTCATTTTCAATGATCAACATCAACAATTTTCAATTGGCAATTTCTCATTTGCAGATGTTGTGTTTATTTCATTAACCTAAATGTTTCTATCTAGCTTATGTAATTTATAAAAGTGTTCTATTTAACAATAAATAGGAATCTGGTAATGGTTGAGCATAGGATCACAAATATTAGCTTAAAAAGTTAATCTGAAGAGAAATTTAACTTTTTTTAGCAAATGCAAACATCAAGGTACTTACTTAAAAATAAGTAGTTAAATTGACAAATGCTTATAGTCTCTAATTCTGCTTCTCTTACTCAAAATCATGATCTTGTTTTTCTCTTTACTATGAAAATCAAAAGTGTATTATTTACTTTTTGAACAGTTTCTCATCAGAATTGCACATGCACACAAAAAATAATTAAAGTTTTACAATCCTACATAAAGGCATTATCTAGGATCTTAAAAAAAATAAGTCTTTTACATCTCAAAGAAACTTGGAAATGAAAATTTTTCTTCCCCCCCCCAAAAAAAAAGAAATTGGTTCTAAAAAAGATGAATATAAATGCTAATCCAAATGTGAAGGTTTTGCTTTTTAAACCCTTATCAAATAGTAAGTATTTAGGAAAGATGATTTAATATTCCTCGATATATGTGCTTTAAATGAACTAGTTCATAATACGGGTGC
Organism: Scalopus aquaticus; assembly: GCA_004024925.1. Taxonomy (NCBI): domain Eukaryota; kingdom Metazoa; phylum Chordata; class Mammalia; order Eulipotyphla; family Talpidae; genus Scalopus; species Scalopus aquaticus. The sequence goes on along the minus strand of PVIJ01000582.1, from coordinate 99,115 downwards.
TCACTTTTTATCATATCAAAGCAAAGTAAATCTTTGTGCCCTCAAAATAATTCTTTGCTCCATTAAATTCCAACTATATGGAAGATTGCTATTTAGACAACATTCATTTCCTTTCTATGACAATATATGCTACTCTAAAAATCAAATGCCATCATTTATCCTGGCCACACATTTAACTCTATGCTTTCTGCATTTCTGAGTGTGAAATTTCCTACAATGCCCAGTATTACCAACTTCCATTTCATAAAATTCCATAAGAGATCTAATTACTGTGAAGAAAGTGATCTTCAAAATGATTTATGGTCAGGAAATAGGATCATGGAGAATTAAAAATTCAAGCTACTTGGTCTTCTAAAGAGCTGTGATTTTGAGGGAAAAAATTTATGGTGGTTCTCCCCTTATCTTTAATTTGATTTTCCACTGCTTCAGTTACCTTCAGTCAACTATAGTTTGAAACTGTTACATACAATAAAGTATTTTAGAGAGAGACTGTATTCACCTAACTTTTAACTTAGTATATGCTATAACTGTTCTATTGCTGGTTACTGTTGTTAATCTCTTACTGTGCCTAGTTTATAAATTAAACTTTATCATGGGTGTTTCAGCAGGGGAAAAACATGGTGTTTATCGGACACCCACAGGACTCTTGGAAACTGCCCCCTAAGACAAAGGTCAACTACTGTATTTCATTTAAGGCCAACTTATCACATCTGTATTTGGTTTTTTTAAAAAACTCTAATATAAATTAGTATTTTTTCCAAATATAACAGTTCTAATAAATATAGTTATAAGCCATCTTTTTATGTAAAATAAAATGTTATTGCTATCTTTGTTATCACCGATTGTTGGGTGACTTTGAAAACTTAGATCTAGCATGTTGAAAGGCATTTTATAATAATTTAAGTGCACATTTTCTGTTTCCTTCAGTCCCTTTAAAATGTATTGATCTGGAGCGCCTCCCTGGTGGTGCAAGGGGTTAGGTGTCAGCTATAAGGGGTTACGTCTCAGCACTATGAGGATATCTGTAATTACTTCAGCATGGGTTCGATCCCCAGCCGGGGATCTCCTGTCTTGCCTGCTGCTCCCCTCAGCAGTGTATTTCAGTCAGTCTGCCTGTTCTGCTCCCCACTCTGACTCTGGTGAATCCTGACCACCCCCTACCAAGCTACTCTGGCCTACACCCCAGTTCTTGTATGCATAAATAAATAAAATAAAATCTTAAAAAAAAAGAGAGAGAGAAAATAAAATGTATTGATCTGGAGTAAAAACTTGGAATGTTCCATGCCTTTTCTGCTCACTCAGTCTATAGAATCACAAAAAAATCCTCAATTCAGTATGTCCAACCCAAAATAATATATGAAAATCTGATCTTGATTTAGAGTTTGCTCTCCACACCAACTTCAACCTGTTTCAAGCTGGAAGCCTGCAGGGTTTTTTACTTTTTCTTTTTATCATTATTATACTTCTTCTATTCCCCGCCCCATAATAAGCTTGCTAGTAGTTTTGCACTTCCTCACAATGCACCTATCACACTCCTACAGATTCACCCAAGTGAATTAAAAATTATGTCCATGTAAATTTTGTACCCAAATATTTATGGCAACATTTTTCATAATCACTAAAAACAGAGGCAACCTAGATGTCCTTCAAGAGGTAAATGTATCAACAAATTGTGGTGTGTTCCTACAATGTAGCAGTATGCAAAAATTATCTAAAAAGAGCAAACTAGATGCACACCAAAATGTGGATGAACTTTAATGTGCTTAGTTAAGTAAAGGAGGAAAGTTGTAAAACACCTACATACTGTATTGTTTTATGTGACAATCAAGAAAATGCAAAACAAGTTGGGGAAAACAGGTTGGAGATTGTAGAAAAGGGATCATTTAGCATTTTCTTGAGATGATGGGACAATTCTGCATGACACTGGAAAGGTGAACGTATGACTACACATTCATAAGCCCACAGAAATGTGCACCACAAAAATGACTTTTCTGTACACAAATTGTTAAAATACAAGTCAGGATGTCAGAGAAACACTGGGAAGCATGCAGACTGTGACAGTTGAGAATAACTATATTCAAATGCATGAAATAACATCACTGAAGATAGAAGAACAGATTGCATTTCCTAAATAACTCTGAAAAACAGTGCTTTGGTTTGAGACTCCAAATCTGAAAACGAAAAGAACTATGCACATACACACAATAGTCTGGTCAACGATTGCTCACAAGAGTATATATTACAAATTCCAAAATAACTTCATACATACACTAAGGGTAAACAAATAAGTATGTTGTGGATAATGAGAGCCATTATTCTCAGCGTATGAGAAAAAATTAGAAATAAGAAATGAGAATGCTCAAATAAAACCATGTTGCCAGATGGAATTTGTATACGTCAGCATGAATTCATATGTATTTTAATAAACAGATGAACAGACATAGAAACACAGGTATGTGTCTATACGCAAGTTACTAAGTATATCCTAATTCTGTGCACTGGGAGGAGCAAGAAGCAGTGACACCCCCGTCGCAATGAGCATAGCAAGCACCAGGTATTGGTCTCTATCATTTGCCACTAAAACAAACCAGTGCTTCCTGGGGAAATAGGTGAATCTAGCATGGGGAGAGGAAAAAGACAACATGCTCCTGGTGTCAAAAACTAAGCACATGTTGGGGCCTCCCTGGTGGCACAGCGGTTAAGCGCTTTGCTGTGGAGCTGTCAGCAGCGGTGACACGAGTTCGATGCCCAGCCAGGGAGATTCCCAGATGGCACAGCAGACATCTCCTGCCTCACCCGCTGCTCCCCTCAGCAGTGTATTTCCTCGATCTGCCCGTATTGCTCCCCACTCTGTCTCTGGGGAACCCTCTCGCTGCCCCACACCTCTGGCCTATATCCCAGCTCGTATGCATAAATAAATAAATCTTTATAAAAAAAAAAAAACTAAGCACATGCTGTAAATAAAAAAGGGTAAGTATCAAAGGCACACAGGAACTAACCTAGAAAATTTCCTACTGCCAAAAGCAATAATAGTTTGAGCAAGGAAACAAAGTAATTTTGAGTAATTTAGGAGTAATTATCAAAGGATAAGAATTCATACAACTCAACAAAAAGAAAATAAAGAACTCAATTTTTAAAAATGAGCATAAGAGCTAAATAGGCACTTTTCCAAAGAAGACATACAGAATAAGCACATGAAAATAATGTTTATCATCACTTAATTTTAGGAAAAGGCAAATCAAAATCGCAGTCACCACTTCACTGCTATGAGAATGGCCCATATATTTTTTAAATTTTAATTAAGACTTTTTATTTCATTTTTTGGTCTAATTGAATAATTTCCTCAATTTTCTATTAGGAAAATATAAGAATATGTCTGGGAAGAATAATCATTCCATGAAAAGTCAGTGTTTAAATCTTCTACAAACTTTTCCCTACAGTTATTGATGTAACCAGAAATATCAAAGACTTACATGGTTCAGTGACATAGCTTCATGAAAATCTCAGAGATCTCAAATACAGTGACTACAGCTAAGTATTTAACATTCTGTGTGTGAGTGTATGTCTTCTTATTTTTGTTTTTTTGTTTGTTTTAATTTATATTTTATTTATATCTTTTACATTATTGTGTATTCCCCATAGGTTACCCACCACCAATTCACCCATGAACCATCGCCATAGTCCCTTGTGCTCTTTTCTCCCCTGTTTTGAACCCTTATTCTCCCCTTCCCTCATTGAGTGTCTCTCATTTATAGTTGCCTGCTAGTTTTTGATGAGAATGGGCCATATCGATAAATAAACAAACAAACAAACAAGTGCTGCCAAGGATGTGAAGGGAAAGGAATTCTTATACTGTTGGTGGGAAGGAAGACGGGTCCAGCACCTATGGAAAACAGCATGGAGATTTCTCAAAAGATTAAAACGGATCTGCCACAGGCCCCAGAAATTCCAAACTTAGGTATCTACCCAAAGAATGCAAAAACACTAAATCAAAGGGGAAACTGCACTCTCATGTTCATTGTCCCACCTATTTATAATAGCTAAATTGTGGGAACAGCACAAGGTCCCAAAAATAGATGAGTGGGTCAAGAAGATACCATATATGCACACAGTGGAATACTACTCAGGAATCAAAAAAGATAAAACTCAGGCCATCTGTGGCAACGTGGATGGAGCTGGAAGAGATTGTGCTAAGCAGAATAAGTCAGAAGGAGAAAGACAAATACCAATGGTGTCACTTATAAGTAAAATATAAGAAACCAAACAGTGGGTCAGATAAAATTCAAACTCAAAAATTAATACTTGAAAGCTGATTACAGAACTGAGACATTCAGAAGGGAAAAGGGAGCAGTGAAAACAAAAGGGGGGGAACTCAATGGACTACAGAGCCCCAAAATTTGTAACCAGAAGTCCTCAAAAGTTTCAAGGACATAAGAGACAAGGAAATATGGAGAAACTGTCACCAACTGGAGAAGACTAAGAAACTCAATTGTTAAATGAAATGTGGAAGCTTGGGTTGGGTTCTGGAACAGAATGGAAAAACTGGTAAACTCTGAATAAAGTCAGCATCATAGTTAATAATATCAAGCCAATATTAATTTCTTCATTTTGCCATTATGTGTGATATTACCATTATAGGTAAGTGAGCAAAGGATTAAATTGGAAATTCCTGTGTTTTATCTTTGCAACTTTTCAATAAGTGTTAAATTATTTCATAATGAAAAGTTTTAAAAAGTGAAGTGCAGTTTTTACATATTCCCCCAGTATGGCTGAGACAGTATATGCTTAAAACTAGTTAAGGATCAAGTAAGAGCTGACTGTGTGGGCACTTTTTGGGAATAATGATATATTGGAAGAGAGATGGATTTCTTTCTTTCTTTGGAATCACAGTTATAGAAATGCTACTGTGTTTGGGTATAGATGCCCATCTTGTGGCTATATAAGGGAGCTGAATAAAGAAAAACACAGGCAGATCAAATCTGTTGAAATTAATTGAATCAGCTGCATTTTCCCAGAGTGCAACCTTCATTAGACAAAGAATTCCCTTATATTGCTTTTTCTTTTTAAAGGCACCAAGAGACCCATAACAACATCATATCACAATGACAAGCTACCCAAGTGGAATAACAAAACTTTCCCCATCTGTTAATTAGTTGTCATCACCCAGCTATGATAAAAGATATCAAAAAAATAGCTATTTGAGGACACAGATGCAAAAAGATCATAATATTAATGAACAATTCCACCAACTCAAAGTCGAGTTGAGAATATGACATGAAATATGTCTCACTGGACAAAACTGTATATAAAACTGTGTGCATGTAGCATTCCAACCTTGAGGCTTACGGATTTGTTATTTTACTCGGAAATTGGATATAACAAACTTCCTCAAAGAGATGTGTTGAAGACGCCAATTTCTCAAGTGTTAAAGTGCCTGAGAGGGCCTCCCTGGTGGCGAAGCAGTTAAGCGCTGTGCTGTGGAGCTGTCAGCAGCGGCGACACAAGTTCGATGCCTGACCAGGAGATTCCCACAGGGCGCAGCAGACCTCTCCTGCCTCACCCACTGCTCCCTCAGCAGTGTATTTCCGTTCTGCTCCCCACTCTGTCTCTGGTGAACCCTCTCGCCGCCCCACGCCTCTGGCCTGTGCCCCAGCTTGTATGCATAAATAAATAAATCTTTAAAAAAAAGTGTTTGAAAAAACTTGAAATGCTATATGTACATAAAGGGTTAGGGTTAGACTATATAAGTTAGACTATTTCTGATGTATTTCATTTAGTCACGTGCTAATATTTTAAGACTTCAGAGTACTCACTCATTCAGCCTGGGGGACATAAGTAAAAAAACATACCATAACCCCATTGGAGAACACAGGCAGGAGCTATGGACCTACAAACCATGTCTGATAAATACAAAAGATTGGGTAAACTGAGAAATGTTTATCTGCTATTGCTCTTATATGACTTTTTAAAACAGATTTGTTGAGCTGTAGCTGACATGCAGTAAAATGAAAATTCTTAAGGTGTAAATCATGAGAAAGTTGGACATATATAAACACAATGAACCCCCCCCCAATCTCAAAACAATGCCCATCATCTTCAAAAATGTCTTCATGTCCACTTGTGATCTTTCTCTCCATTCCTTTCCTCCTGGTCCCATTCCCAGACAAAAAGTAACTTTTTTTTCTTGAAGTAATGTTGGTTTACATCATTGTTTGTATTTTGGTAGCATAGGGACCACAAATGCCACAAATAGCATGAGTCTGTCTTTTTTACTGCTGAGTAGTATTCCACAAAATCCTTTGATTTTATAACATAAAACATGAGCCCACATCTGTATTATGAAGTGATTTTTCAAAAGGACATTTAGAGTACTTCTCATTCTTTTGTACAACCTCTTTGATCACATATAACATGTCTTTAATTACATGCTTTTATTTTTGTTTTTTTTTCGATATATCATTATGGATTGTTCTCCAGTGACTGTTATATATAAGATCTTGTTAATTCTATATAGGAAGTATTGAATCATACCTCTAGAGATGGAGTTCACTCAGCAAGGCACCAAAAGTTTGCAATAAATGTTCACTCTCATCCTCCTAATTACCAATCTTCCTTTTACCAATGTACCAGAAGTCAAGCTCTGGAGCCAAATATGCTACCATTTTTCCTACTTTATAGACTTCCTATAAACGTGGTTTTGTTAACTTTTAATTCACCACTCTCATCTACTTAATGATTTCTGTTCTGGAGACAGAAGGGTTTAAAAACATGAACACCGACATACTAAACTTGGTTTCAAATTGCACCTGTTAAGAACCCACTTGTATGAGTGACCTAACGTAGGCAAATTTGCAAAAGCAGAAATTATTTGCTAAGACCCCTCCCTGGCTCTGTGGGTGAGAGGCATGTGGATATGAAGAGGCATTATTTAGTAGTGACAGAGATTCTGTTGGGAGATGATGAGAAAGTTTTGGAAATGGATAGGGGTAACAGTCGCACAGCATTGTGAATGTAATGAATCACACACTTAAAAACAGTACAAACACCCAACAAATTTCATGTCTTTACCACTTTAGAACTTTAGCCAAGTGAAGGAAAAAAAAGAGAGAACTTCAGCCAAGTGCTTAGTTTTTCTAAACCTTAATTTGCTCTTCTGCAAAATATAGACCCTTAGGTATAACGTAGCTGTGAAGTGTAAAAGGAAAAGTGTAAATGAAGCAATAGCCAATACCTGTCACATAGTAAATGATCATAAAATTTTAGCTCCACTAGCCCCCAATCGTGATTATAGTTATAATTACTGGTTATGAATTAGACGAAGAACAAAATTTATATACAGCTGTGATAATAAGCTCCTATCCAAACTAGAGACAAAAATGCAGGCAATATTCTATTTTACATTTTCCAATTTGAGCACTGAAAATAGGAAATTTTCCATGTGTGAATCTCTTTTAAAATGTTTTAAAGGAGGTTTGCAAGGGTTGTCTCAATGGACTAACACAAGAGACCATAGGAAGAATCTTCTGAGCCTCACACCACTTTTAACCATCCTGCTGAAGGAAAACCAGGTGCAAAGTTTGTTCGATAGTCTGCTTTCCTGTCTCTCCTGCTGTGAATGGATCATAATGAGTGGGCACAAGACAGAATAAAATAATTGTAAGTCTCCAGAATCTGACTTCTTCTTCAACTCCTGCAGACAGGTTATCTGAAAGTATAATTTTTATGCCACCTATGGAGCAGCAGCTGAGTAAGTGTTTCTGACTTTATAGTTAGAAGCTCACAGATCACACAGTACTGGGGCTGCCCCCTGGGGGGATTGGGAATTGAACTATCGCATTCCCATGTCAAGAATGTGACGCTGTGTGTCGCATTCTTTCATTTTCCACTTTAATATTAGTTACATTAACTTTTAAATGTGTTGCCTCATTTCCAAAGGAGGATAAATTATGGTTCATAGTGAACAGGAATATTAAATTTTTGGAACTACACAGAACTGTTAGGGAATGATTATGCCATGCATCCTTCACAAAACCATAAAAATATTTTCACTCAAGTTTTCAAAGGGTTTTTCAATTATTAGCAAAGATTGTGAGTCAAATATCATTTAGGGACAGTAAAATTAAGTCATGAAATCACATATTTATAGTTTACTAGATACCTGCTCTCTTGAAGCTGATTCAAAGTTGCAAGAACCTTTTTGGAGTTTCCTTAAAAGATGTCTTCAAAAAATCCTTTGCACAACATGGTGACTATGGCTATAATAATGTGCTGCACATTTGAAAACTGCTGGGAACCCCTCCCCATTGTTCTGTATCAAGTGAAGTAAGGGAGACCCAGACTTCCCTCTTGGTCTCCTCACAGAGCTCTGGTTTTAAGATTTAAATTGTTTTCACCCTGGGAAAAGAGCAGGAGGAAGGGTCTGAATCTATGCTTTATGTCAGCCTCTTTCAAAATTATACTTTTAATATTGAGTGCTTACGTAGCTACCAACTGAACTGTAACTTGATGCATCTCATTACCTAACACTTCCACAGCCCCCCAGAAACCCTAAGGGAAAGCTTTGATTTGTGGGGTATGATTTGGGCATTCTTGTGCTCCTGGTGTGCTCCTATCATAACAGCACCACAACCTCACCAATAAATTTTAATGTATAAATGTATCTGATAACAAAGTAAAATTTAAATTGGAATATTTAAGCAAATATGTCCCTCTTGAGCAATTTTTGATTGGACTTCAAAAGGAAGACAGATATATAAGTTCATCGTGATCTAATATATTATTAAATTCACTGAACTTTGTAGAAACCATTTTAATGGGCCTATTCCCCAGACTTTAAAGAGACTCATTCAAGTAGTTCAACACAAAGGAAATTTATTAGACCTTCTGTGATATGTGGGCAAAGGCCAATGCAATCACGCTAGCCTTTTCTCCTGGAAGGCTTTCGATCATTGACCCAAACTAAGCACTGTAGTTAGTGCCATCTTCTCCAGAGCACTGGACCAAATGTTTCCATTTTGTAAAAAAAAGTCGTTCATGTACTATGAAAAGGTGTCCAAATACAGAATGTTCTGTTTGTTTCATTTGTTATGATTCTAAGTTTGTTAGAAGGAAATAAATACATGCATTTTTTTAAAGAAAGAAGAATTGTTAAAATAGTCTGGTCTTCTAACAAGTCGGGCATTATATTCTAGGTGATGTGTGATATAAAATCTGATTTCTTTAACAAATGTATAATCATTGATTACTAGTCAAGTAAGGTGATATATTTATCAATTCCCAATAAAAGGTGGCAGTAAGAAGAAACTCTTCATTAAAGAACATAGCACATTGTGACAACACAGGTTTAATTCTTTTAATCTGTGAGTGATAAAAGCAGCATATTTTCTATTCCATCTGTTAAACAACACCAGGAATTTTTTTCTAGACCTGTGTTAAATGACACTGAGACCTAGTAAGCTTAGTAATTCATCCCTGGATGACAACTATCAATATGATTAAATAAAAGTGATTGTTCATTAAAATAAGTAATCTGTAATAGTTTAAAGCTTATGCTATACTTTAATATCTTGAAGTATTTAATAATACTTTATTAAAACACAATTTGCTAGTCTAGTCACAGAGCTAATTTGCAAGACCTCATCCCCCAGTCTCTAGCAGTCTGAAGTTGTCAGAAACATTGTCTATTTCCAACCAGTGCCCTACAGGGAACCAAAAACTAACAAACAAATGGATGCTCCTTTCCCTGATCACAGACAAGAATCAGACAAGAATAAGGAAGGAGCTGGCTTGGTTGTTTGAAGAGAATGTGCCCAGGAAAATACTATCCATGTGGGGAAAAGGTAGTGTTTGAAAGCTATTACCTTTAGAAAAATTAGTAACTTCAAAGAATGACAACTCCAAAATGTTGCTAAAATTCCCAGTTCCCTAATCAAGTAGGGAATATTTTAACAACCCTCTTTGATTGCCTCAACCAATATTCAACATGAGATCAAGGAAGCCTACTTGGTTTCTTGGTTGAAATCCTTGAAATGTTGTATGTAACCTCCCTGCAAACTGTATAATTCTGAGAAGCTCAAAATTTGGGCAGTTTTCCCCTAGCTATCTGGAGGCTTTTCCCAGGCGTAAGCACTCAGTCTTGATTCATTAATAAACTCACTTACTCTTCCCTGCCTCTCTTTATTTACACAGACTCTGCTTTACAAAACCCTCCTTGATGTCACCAATGCAGGACCCAACACCTTAGAATTGTCTTTCCTTGGCCTCTCTCTTCTGAGACGGTAATATGACCCTGTCAAGTTGTTCTGGCGTCCTGCAATAAGTGGAATAAACCAAGCCATACTTGATCGAAAAAAGAAAGAAAAAAACAAAGAAAGTTGCTGGGAAATGGATCTTGAAGTTTTCATCACAAAAAATTTTTCAAATATGTATGTCAGCAGAAATTAACTAGAATTACTGTGGAGATCATTTCACAATGTATACAAACATAAGGAAATGTGCCCACACATGAGTATACACCTATATGTTCATTTAACCAATAAAAGAAATATTGATTCCTTTGTATTTTTTGTTATCAGATAGATATTGGGTTGTTGGAAAAATGATTACGCATTTTTGCTTTAAAAACATGGAAAAATATGCCATGAATTTTCCGACAGTACAATGTTTTATCTGATAGTGTGGAAAGCAGTCTTGAGGAAAATTCAAAAAAAAATGTTTATTTTTATTTTAAATTCCCACAAGTATATTTGCAGAAGGGTGTATAAAGTTTCTAGGTACTTATAATACTTCAAATGACTGTGAAGACCTAGGTCAGGATGCTCGAAAATTGCTAAAACTCATCCTGACTCTACTTTTTCTAGAATTACCAACTTGTCTCATTTTGGAAGTTGTTTCCAGGAGTTTTTTTCTGTTTTAAAGATTTGTATTGTGCTGAGTCTGATTTAGTGTAGAGAGCTTCAGAATTCTTGCTTTCTGTAGGTTGCAGATAGTTTAAGAGTAAACAAAATTAAAATTTCCTCAAAATGCAGTGAATAGAGGAAAGATGAACACAAAGTAAAACTACATTATGTCCTTTTTAATTATATCTATGAGAGCTTAAATATTGGGGGGAAAATCCATTACACATCATAGAGTTGAAGAGAATGAAAATCATCTTCATTTTAAGAGAGTTAAACAAAGCCAGGTTCTTCTAGATGGTTATTGTATCAGGTACTATTGTTTAATATTACTATTGTGTACCTTAAATACCAGTCACTTGCCATATGGCTCCTTAAAATTGATCACATCTGCAAATGCTTATTTGTCAAAATTCAACATCTAAAAGATGAAAAATATAGTTACAAAACACTGGAGGTGCCAACGAGTTTGAGTTACAGTCCCAAGAGTCCAGAAACCTAATTTAGCATCTTCTCCATCATAAAATTACCCCGAGCAATATTTTTATTCCAGTGGTCTACATTCAGCAAGATTTGATGTTTTTCAGGTATTTTCTAAAATATTTAATCTTTGCTATTTAAAGCTTCTTTTAATTGAACCATCTTCTAGCTAGTTATCTCTTCATTAAACAGAGCTAAAATTTAAAAGAAAAAAACAAAAAGAAAAACCTTCATGGATTTAAGAGTAGGTATTTGGTCAGAGACTAGAGATAAAGTTGTATCTCTTCTGTCCATAGTAAAGGCCCAGTCTTTAAACCATAGACCTAGAAACCGAAAATTCATATTCATACAAACTTGGGCTAATGTGCAAAACAGAGGTCAATCTGTTTTCTAGTAGCCTTTCACTAGCCCTAAGCTTTCACAGGATTCTGGCAGAGAGACAGAAAAAACCTGGGGTTTTGTATTGACATTTAAAGCCATGGAGAGTTAAAACGATATATTAAATACTTGCATCAGCCAGATGAGGTAATCTAACTGAACGTGTTGGCTGTGCACAAAGCTAAAAGGAGACATGCTCCAACAAGTTGTTGAGGATACACAATGAAGGCTGCACTTCTCGATCATGGACAGTTTCATCGGAAGGGGGATGACTGATGTTATGTATCAATTCAACTAAGCCACTGGGTGTCCTGATAGTTGGTGAAACATTATTCTAAATGCATCTATAGGGGTGATTCTGGATGGTATTAACCTTTGAATGGATAGACTCAGTAAAGCTGATTGCTTCCCCCAAAGGGGATGGGTTTCATACACTCCATAGACTGAAAGAAAAGGTTAGATAAAAGAGCATTGATTCTTTGTGCCTGATTGTCTTTTTGTTGGGACATCAGTCTTCTCTTGTATTCTGGCTTAGACTTAGACTGGAACTATACTACTGGTTCACCTGGGTCTCCAGCTTTCCAAAGCCACAGCTTGGACTTCTCAGCCTCCATAACTGCATGAGCCATTCCTTACAATAAATCTCTACAAGCAGACGTACATTCTGGGGCTTCCATCTTAATTTTTCTCTGTACAAACTTCTGCTGCCACAATTTCTGAGACATAATTGCCTGGAAAGTTGAGCCTCTGAAGTAAGTTGTTTTCCCCTGGGAATGCCACATGTCAATTCCTACACCTTCTTTGGTCAAAGGGAGTTACCCAGCCACAGCTAATGTTCAGGCAACAGAAGTGTAATCTTCCCACAGAAGTGCAGGGAAAAGATATTTATGAATGGTGGAGGACTATGGTGCCTTGCTGGTGGGTGTGGTGTGGTAACATGTAACTGCGGGGTGTCATACTGTACCTTTAAATCTTAGACAGTGTTGTGAATCAATGTTCACTCAATAAAAAAAAAATAAGAGATTTATTAAATGGTAAAAAAAAGCTATCACGTCTCTTACATTGTATATATAATATAAAATGTGTATATATGTATAACATACACGTATATGTTTTTTAATTTTTAAGCTTCTTATGGGGAGAAATTACCTTTGTGAATAATTTTCCATAATATCTTACACAACATAATTACCTGATTATTCTTTTTTTTTCATTTAGTCTTTACTCTAAATTTAGTCTTGAATTTAGTCTTTAAAAAAAAAAATATTACCATCTTTTTTGCAGTATAGGAAGCAAGCAATAACAACTGACATCAGAGTCATCAGCCCTTTGGATAACAGATTTGGAAATGAAAGTCTCGCCTATATAGGCAGAGTGTTTCTTCATAAGATGAAAGAAATGGGATGAGCCTATCACATGTTTCCATGTGTAGAACCAAACTAAGATGGAGTCACTGACGACAAGGATGAGAGATGACCAAGGCAGTTGCAGAAAGGCTAATGAAACTTAACCCTACCAAACAGGAACTACAACTGTTGTCAGAGATCAGCAGAGAACACAGCCAGTCTCTAAGTGCCAAGTGTGTTAACATCATCTCTAGAATTTCTTGTTCCCCTGGTTCAACTCCCCGATCCAAAAAGAAAGAAGACCACCCAGCAACCAAACCAATCAGCTGGAAAAATTGCATGACTTCCATATATATCCCATAAAAATCCCTTATTCTGTGAGCAATGGAATCCCGTTGCTCCCAAAGCCTTGAGTTTCCCAGCTTGTGAATCAAAAGCTTTGCAATAAACTCATCTTTCTGCTTTGTGTTATTCAGGATGAATTGTGGTGTTTATGGGACAGGTATGACTGACAGACAACAAGCAGAAATGCTAGCAGAGCGAGAGCTCATCCAATAATATCCAGGTTTTGGACACTGAATCCCACTACTCATGTTTAGATCAATGTTTCTCAGATATTAAGATAGAAACAGGTGTTACGTGGTAAAAGTCGGAGATTGTGGTGCACTAAGTTTGAGAAATTCTAAGATTCACAAAACTAAACAGGTTTATTTACTGCAGGGCTTCTCAGAGCCTCCACTGTGATAAACACACTTTATTAAATAATTGAGGAAGATTTGATAGCATCTGTCTAAGTATTTACATGTATATTTTATCCCCAAGGGAAGAGTTTTAATCTCAGGGAGCAGGTAGGAGATGAGAGGATTATAACAAAGGGGGGAGGGAAATCAAATAAAAATTTCCATGAAAAATGCATCATTGATATGAGTAACCTGTGCCAGATTTCACTGACCTCTTCTGAGACAGCTTATGAAATAAGTCTTAAAATGCCACACCTGGGGGACGTACCTTACAGAAAGACTCCAGATGCCTTTGGCCTGGGGTGTCCTCACAGGTATCCATGCCCCTCTCCCCCATATTTCCAGCATCTGCTCTAGGGAGTGAGTTTTCTCCAACAGTCCACTCTTTCGGGCCTAAGGAGTACCGAGGATATAGTGAGGGGCCTGTGGATGAGTCCTAAGGGGCGGCACTGTGAGTTACACCTGCCCGAAGTTAGTCAGAACCTGCTCAGAACCTGTAGCTATAGCAGTTTCTGGGAAGGAGGTGGAGCCAGGAGCATTTGCACTGGTGGACAGAGGTGCCTGATAAAATGCTGGAATTCCTCTTTAGAGATCCTCCTACAGTATTACTTTCAAAAAATATACATATTTCCTTATATTAAAAAAAAACCCAATCTAAGTTTTTATATTTTAAAAAATAGTTGAAAATCACAAGAGGTGAAGCAGTAACAATATATTGCAAAATTACTCATGTTCTTGAAAATAAAAAAACACTTTTTAGAACATTATGAATAAATGTAGGCTAGCCAATTGCCCACTTTCTCAGAATTTAAAAAAAAAATCATATTTCAATGTGTGATCATAAAAGGTCACACCTGAAAGAAAAGAGACCTGGATAAGTGATGATGAATCTTATTTCAAATAAAGTTGTAAAGAAACTCTTTTTTTAATGAATATATATATTATTTATATCTTTAACATTATTGTGTATTCCCCATAAAATTCCCACCGCCAATTCACCCATGAACCATCAACATAGTCCTAAATATGTAAAGAAACTTCTAATTTAACTTTTGGACAACTCTGGCTATCATAAAACGTCTAGAATTGTTTCAAAATGCCTGAATATCCAGTAGTTTCTATAAATAACATTCCACTTTCTATAAAAAGCTTTATATTTTCAATTCTTAGACTTTTACACAGCAAACACATTCATAAGCTCTAGCGAGGTTATTATTGTTTTTGTAAGTACAATATCTGTAGTTCAATTAAAACCAAGACTGCAAATGACTCATCCAACAATACAAGCCTTCTCAAGTTGTGCACACAGAGACAAACATCCATTAAGGAATCAGCACATCAAAGAGGTACCACAAAGAAAAAAGCAAGACATAAACCTGAAGGAGACTAAGATAGAAAATTGACATCTAACATTCAAAAGATAGGTAGTTTTTAGCTTGCTTTTTTATATCTATTTGACACCTTTATCACTGATGTTTCCAAAACGTTGAATAAAAAGTTATTTCCTTAAATGTGCAAATGATTTTCTCCAAGTCATCGCATTGAAATATTATTTTCAAAATGAGCTTTTTAAACATTGAGTGATTTTTATTTTTTTAAAAGATTTATTTATTTATGCATACAAGAATTGAGGTTTAGGCCAGAGATGGGGGGGGGGCGGTGAGAGGATTCACCAGATACAGAGTGGGGAGCAGAACAGGTGGATTCACTGAAATACACTGCTGAGGGGAGCAGCAGCTGAGACAGGAGAGGTCTGCTGCGCCCTGTGGGAATCTCCCTGGTTGCGGATCGAACTCATGCTGCAATGACTGAGGATAGCTTCATAGACTGAGACTCAACCCATTGCACCAGCAGGGAGGCCCAACATTGAGTGATTTTTAAAGATGGTGGAAAATGACACAAGACCACCAATAACTGCATGACCTTGGAAGGTTTAAGTGTCTGCCTCCACGACCTGCCAACTGGCTGCGATCACCCCTTCAAGCTCAGAGGGCTATGGAACTCCCAGGCGGGAAGTGTTAACTGAAACCAAGTCACAGTTACTTGACTATTTGAGAAACTCAGCCAAGAAATATTTTTCCAAGTAGAAACAAATGCCTTCCTTGTTATAGATATTTTTTAAACCAGTGTCATTGGCCCAAAAACTTGAGTGTTTTTCAATTCTTTCAAATGTAAAATCAAATATATTTTTTACTTCCACCAATGATAAAAAACCATTTCATCAGAGGTTTATCTTACACGTCTATGCCCCAATCTGTGTGCAAACAGAATCACAACACAACTGCAAATACCAAACATGCAGACTATCAAAATTCAAATTTTGGAAATATTTTTTAACGGATTTTTCAGTATGTTAATTTTTTTAGAATTTTATTTATTTTTGCATAGAAGAACTGGGGTGTAGGCCAGAGGTGGGGGTGGTGAGAGGATTCACCAGACAGTGGGGAGCAGAACAGGTGGATCTACTGAAATACACTGCTGAGAGGAGCAGCGGTGGAGACAGGAGAGGTCTGCTGCACCTTGTAGGTCATCTCCTTGGCGGGAGATAGAACTCAGGCCTTCATGGTGATAGCAGTGAGACTTAATTAACCCTTAGGCCACCAGGGAGGCCCCAATATGTTAATTTTTAAGGTTACCCACCACATTTGCATTATTCACCACAGTCATCAGATACTATTGCTAAAGAAAAGCCCGGCAAGGTGGGCAACAAATGGATTTTATTCCAATACTGTTGCCAGTGACAGGAGAGAGACACAGACCAAGTCCTGACCAGCTGTGCTGCTGAAATAAAGGGCCAGACAGCTTTTAACATCTGGTGGGACCACAGGACATCTGTGTCTGCTATTTTCTTCACCGTCTTTGTGTCAAGATGTAGGTTTACGATTTGGAGTAACATAGCACCTAAATGGGCTCTTACCTTCTGAGATGGGAGGTGAGGTTTCTCTCTTCCTTGATGGTTACATTTCAAACTTGTGGGAAGTTCTAAAACTAGCAAAAGATTATTTTTTTAATTTGTATCTCAAAGAGACAGAAAAAAGCTACAAGTTATTTAATGCTGACGCTCTGAGCAAACTGTGATGTCCAGAAAAAGGGGAGTTTCCAGGTGTCCTGCCCCGGAGAAGGAAGGGTGGAGCTGAGCAGGGAGGGAAAGAGGAAGGCTAGAAGTGGACTGGAGGAGGGACATGGGGCAGGGACATGTGAAGAACGTGCTCTTGCTTCCGGTGTTGGACTTGTACCGGGAATTTGGGGGGCACGGAAGGAGACACTTGAGAGAGACAGAGATGTGGGTGAGAGACCCGTGGGGAGACTGACAATGGCAGCCTTCATCTTGACTTGGGTTTTGATTTTGCTCTTTTCCTTCCAGACTTGCCTGGCCCCTCCTGCCCTTTCCTTTGGGTCCCCACCAAAAAGTGCCTTAGACTGGTGGCAGTCTTCCGGCCTCAGAGGCCCCTCTTTGGCAGAGTATTTAGCCACAGGGGATGGGTAACTTTGGGTGTTTAATTAAAACTTTTATACTATATTCTTTCTCTTCTCATCTCTCTATTGCACACTAATTATATTAAAGTTCTTTGCTATTGAAGGTTTTACACGCTAAGAGTATGTTCTGTCTTTATGTAGTGGATGACAGAACCCATTTAGAGCATGCAGGTTTGGGGGGGGGGGGTCCCAGGGTACACCTCATTCTGTCCACTAACACCTAGAGTAAAGAAGTCTGTCTACCATTCAGTCAAGTGAGTTGAAGGGAAGCATCCTGATCACTGTCAGTGTACAGTGTGTCAGTTTATCTCTTGCCTTTCAACAAATAGTAATTTAAATGGGTGGCAAGAAAGATAAGTGGGAGAGGGGGAGGGGATGGAGGAGGGAGACAGAAGAGACTTAAATGCTTAAAAATATGCATATAAAGACCAAACTACTAAATTAAATTACAGTGACATTTATGTGGGAAAGAAATGTAAGAAAAAGACTGCCAAAGAATTAGGAAAAGTGGTTCCTTTTGGTGAGGGCAGTGGTAGTGAGGATGAATGGGAGGGCATATAGAAAGTGTGTCTCCACAGTTCAGTCTCTCACCTGGATGTGGTTACAAGGAGTGCATCTTATCATTCATTAAGCTGTACATTTGTGTGATCTGAATTTATGGAGTATTTGACCATTCAAATTTAAAGATTTTTTTTATTTTATTTTATTTATACATACAAGCTGGGGTACAGGCCAGAGGCGTAGGGCGGCGAGAGGGTTCACCAGAGACAGAGTGGGGAGCAGAACAGGCAGATCAGAAGTACACTGCTGAGGGGAGCAGCGGGCGAGGCAGGAGAGGTCTGCCGCACCATGTGGGATTCTCCCTGGCCGGGCGTCGAACTCGCGTCGCCGCTGCCGAGAGCTCCACAGCCCAGCGCTCAACCGCTGCGCCACCGGGGAGGCCCTGACCATTCAAATTTAAATTTTACAGAGAGGTTGAAGAAATACTAGTTTGAACATGGCTAAACAGGTTTCTTTACTTTGGGAGCTCTTAGTCTTTAAAATGCTAGTGCATATTGTGAATAGCTAGGATGGTGATGTAGCTTGCAACTTTCAACAATCTAATTTGGCCAAGGAAACCTTTTTTTCCCAAAACACCTATTAGGAGTTCTTAGGACACTAGTGTTCCCTAAAGCAGGATGCCAAATATGTGAACCTATTGAATACATCAATGTAAAAACTAGTATCCTGGTTCCTTTGATGATATATATATATAATATATATATAAAACTGTCAATTATCTAATAATAGCAATGTCACTTACTCAACACTCAGGATTTTAAACACTCCATGACCACCAATAAGTTTTTTTTAAGCGAAGAATATTCCAATTCTTGGGGAGCCCTTGCCTTCCTTTGAAAATGAAATTTCACTTACTGTTTCTTAACAGTGCATACTGTTTTCTGGATCACTGAAATAGAATGACACTTTTCAGTAAGAGCATTGTGTCTGTGCTTTCATAGAAGACAAAATTAAAGTCCAAGAAATTAAAATTTCACAGTTCTGGTAGTTTAATAGTAGTTTGTTATATACTTGAAAAACATAACACTAAAAAGTTCATTTACTTCACACTGTTTTTCCCATTAATTATGTTCTATCATCATGTATGATTGTGACTGAGGAAATATAACTTAAAAAAGGTTAGAACCAGATGCACACAAGGAGGTGGGGGTAGAAGGGATTAGCATAATCATTAACCCAGCTATACCAATACCTAGATCACAAAAGCAAACCCAGGCATGTATCAGACTGCAGCAAGGAGTGTCAGGAGCACAGACTAGGGGTAAAGATATGGAGATTGAGCCTATTGTAGCATCTTGAGTCCCTTTCAGATCCTAGTAGTTACTCAAAATCAACAAACAACAAAAAAATCAACAGCAAACAAACCACTCCTGGAGGGAACAGCCCCTCCCAACTGAAAGAGGACTATATCAGTGCAATCTCTGCTGTGGCTCAGGGCAGCCATCTTTCTGCCCACCTGTGCCTATGCAGGTGCCCCTTTTCACCAACTCTGTCCCTCTGCAGGGCAGCGGCCTTCCTGCCTGCCTGTGATGTGTACCATGGCGGGTCTTCACTGACCTCCCTCAGCAGAGGCAGCTCTCCTCAGGGCTGCCCGCCTGCCTGCAACCACGCAGGCCTCTCTCTTCGCAAACCTGTCCTCTTTCAGGGCAGCTCTTCCTGCCGCTTGTCTCTATGCAATTGTCCATTACTTCCCTGTCCCTTTCCCTAATAAACCTGTTCTTTGAAGTATAACTGATGTCTCTGCTTCTGGAGAAACTCTCCGCGTGCTGCTGAAGGGAAGCTCTGGTCAAACCTTTCCCAGAGTGAACCCAAGGAACCCCCTTTCAAAAGCCCATCAACTCCAAAAACAACATCAATTGCAAGATAAAGCAGACAAGTTTTTAAGTAAACTTCCAAACAATGTAAGAATTCAGTCTGACAAAACATGGGGAACCAAAATGCCCCAGAGACTTGCTGAGTGTTCCATGGAGACAAAGCATGCTAGGTTCAAGACAATCTCAGTTTAAGCTGATAACATAATGCTTTATAGTGGAGGAGACAGCAATGGACAGACACCTGGGAGACAGCAGGTTATCCCAGCATATGCCAAGGGCACTAATACTAGGCAATGTGGAGCACTGAAATGGACAGAGGACTTGCTGATAAGCTAATGCTGCTTGCAAGGACACATTTCAATCAAGATAACAAAATTCAAATAATTAATGCTTTACTGGATAATTATTTTTACACCTTGAGTTCCTGTCTTGCCCAAAATATAAGGATAAGTGAAGATTCCGAATATTTTTTTAAAGATTTATGCTTACAAGTGCAGTGGTGGAGGCCAGAGGCCTGGGGAAGAAAGAAGGGGGTAGAAGGATTGACAGAGACAGAGTGGGGAGCAGAACAGGCAGATCGACTGAAATACACTGCTGAGGGGAGCAGCGGGTGAGGCAGGAGAGGTCTGCCATGCCATGTGGGAAGCTCCCTGGCTGGGAATCAAACTCATGCTGCAGTGGCTGCTGATAGCTTCATAGTGGTGAGACTTTAACCCCTTGCGCGCCACCAGGGAGGCTCCGAAGATTCAGAATTTTCAGTATAAGTTTCTTCTCCATAAAATCAAACTGTTTGGGAAACCAATATTTTTTTTTTATGTTAGAAGAAATGAATAGGGGAAATGCCATGCTGAAGAACTCATTAAAGGTAAAATTACGTGGCAGGTACCAACTGGCTTTTAGTCCCCTTTTCTACTGTGCCAGAGAATGATGGTGGATTTCTCAGCTCCCTCTTTAAAAAAAATCGACATAAAAATGCACGCTCATTTCATTATAAATAGGAACTCATATCATGAAAGTTGTAATAAAAATCTTATTTTTTAAATTTAACTCATTCAGGTATTCTAAGTTCCAAAATGAACTGCAGTGAAGCTGGATCCCCTGCAGTGCTGGGGAGGCAAAGTGAAGGCTCCTTCCTGTGGACACGGCTGCAGGAGCTGAGATGCTTTGGAAATAAATTGTTGTGCAGCCACCCAGGACAGGTAAGTCCTTTGTCAATTCCTAACCCCCAGCCGTCCACCTTAATGAGATCAAGGCCTCAGACGATAACCATAGAGACCCGTTGCCTAAAAGCCTGATTACTGCATTTCCCCTACAGGTATAGCGGACAATTGATGAGGTCAAACTACAAAAGCAAGCGCACTGTGGTGAGTGTGAGCCCACCTCACTCATTCCATATTGAGTTCTCACCTTAGGCAAGTGAGAGTTGAGCTGAGGTTTGTTTGTTTCTTTCCCCTAACTTCAAAAAACAGCATTAGAGAACCATTTCTAGGAAAATATAGGCTACAAAAGAGAAAAGCAACAATTGTGGGAATCCTTAAATAAGCATAATTAGAGAAATCATTAAGTAGCTTATCAAGCTAAATTGGTTGCACATGTAACTATAGGGCAACCTTTTCAGTAGAGCAAAGATGACCTATCCTGGGATCAATGCATTCAATCATTCATTCATTCAAGAAACCTCTACTGAAGGCCTTGTGTTGACCACTGTAATTATAACTAAGAATAGAATAGAATTAAGAAAGAGCTAGATCCTGTTCTCTTAAAGCATGAAATCCAATACGAAGGTCAAAGGAATGTTACTTTGACCTTAGCAAAGTAACTGTTACTGTTACTGTCCTTAGCAGTGAGGACTACAGTGGTGTAATCACCAGGCACCTGGGAGGGTCATGTAGGCACCTAACCAGGACTTTCAGGATAAGAGGAAACTCAGAGCAAGTGTCCTCCAAGCTGAGACCTCAATGATGAGATGGAGTTAGCCAGGCAAAAACAGGACAAAAGCACTCTAGGGAATGCAGACGTGTATAATTGTTCAGGGCCAAAGAGAGAATGGGTCAATTGGATGATTGGAAAATGGGTACATTTAATGGAAGCCCAAGTGGCAGGTGTTGGTAAACAGGAGGTGGACAGAAGTGGAGGGGGAGGGGAGCAATGCTGTTTTAATTTCATCCAAAGAGCAATAGTGCCCCCTGCAGGTTTAAGTAACAGTGACCCATTCTGATTTGTCTTGAAACACAATATTCAAGTGACCTTATTACTCTTTTTCACCCAACACATGGTTTCAGGAATCACTCTAGAATTGTCTTTCTTTATATACTTAAAAATTACAAGTATAGTCTTAAAAATTATAAGCATATACTTAAAAAGTTGCATGAGTGATATTTGTTTTATAAGAGGACAATGGCAAGCCTAATAACAAGGCCTAATACAGAATAATGTATTACTGAGTTATAGACATAGAAAGGATTTTTTTTATTTGGACTTAGAATTATTTTGTAAGTATTTTACTCAATTATATAAAAGGTTTATATAAGCTTGCTGTTATTTCTCCATTGCATGGTGTAGGGTAAATGAAATAGTCATCAGGATTTTCTGCCCTACTGTCAATAGATTTAACGATAGACACCTGCGGTCCTGCACGTATGCCTGATGGAGGCACCTGTAATTGGGTGTGGGCGTTCATGAGTGGGTGCCCTGGGCCTGCAGAGATGGAGCATGTAAGGGTGAAGTCACAAAAGCAGCAGCAGAGGCCCTAGTGAGGAGAGTGGTGGAGTAGCATGGAGTGTGGCAGAGTAAGTGAAGAACATCAGAGAACAGCTAATAAAACAATGAGGAACCGACCCGGTCCGGGATGGTTGCAGAACACATGGATTTATTTTTTTTTTTTTCTGGCTAAATCATGTCCATTGGTTAGAGAATATTTGCAGAATCTCTTTCATTACAGCATTAAAGTCTATAGTCCACATCAACGTAATAACATGGTTATAGTACAGATGCTGTTTTCAGAACTGATCTTCATATAAAACATGCACCTGAAATTTGCCACAGAATTAGGACATGTAAACACACAATGCTCTCAAAAAAGAAATTCAATTTGCTCAATTTATCAATTCATTCATTTAGAAAGTTGAATTTATTGGGTCCATAAGCAGCATAAACAAGACTAATATCACAGATCCCATCTCTATATAAGACAATTTGTTATCCTGTACTGAAAAAAAACTTATCTAGTACCATAACAATGCTATAACTTCAAAAAGGATAAAAAAGAAACAGGAAAACACCACTGGAGAGAATTTATGCTGTTGTTGAACTTCAGCTTCTAATGGAGCATCAATTCTTCCTGGGGGTAGAACACAGAAGCCCCTGATGACAGCATTGGGCGCTCATGACTTTGTTTAAACCAATAACATTGTTAAGAGTCTTGGAACTAGACCTAATTTGATCATTCAGGTCCAAATTTTACAGAGAAGTTGAAGAAATATTAGTTTGAACATGGCTAAACAGGTTTCTTTACTTTGGGAGTTCTTAGTCTTTAAAATGCTAATGTATACTGTAAATCACTAAGATGGTGATGTAGCTTGTGACATTTAACAATCTAATTTGGCCAACAAAACCTTTTTTCCCAAAACACCTATTAGGAGTTCTTAGGACACTAGCGTTCTCTGAAGCAGGGCCCCAAATATGTGCACCTATTTAATACATCAGTGTAAAAACTAGTATCCTGGCTCCTTTGATGATACACACACACACACACACACACACACAGGCGATGTATAAATAAATGTCATCCTATATATACATATATAAATATGATGTATATATAAATATCAATTATCTAATAGTAGCAACGTCACTTACTCAACACTCATGATTTTAAACACTCTGTGACCACCTGTAAGAAGTTTGCTTTAAGCAAAGAACATTCCAATTCTTGGGTAGCCCTTGCCTTCATTTGAAAATGGAATTTCAGTTATTGTTTCTTGACAATGCATATTGTTTCCTGGATTACTGAAATAGAATGACACTTTTCAGTAAGAGCATTGTGTCTGGGGCCTCCCTGGTGGCACAATGGGTTAAGTCTCAGCACTATGAAGCTATCAACAGCCACTGCAGCACAAGTTCAGGCCCTGGCCAGGGAGCTTCCCACATGGTGCAGCAGACCCCTCCTGTCTTGCCCACTGCTCCCCTCAGCAGTGTACTTCATTAGATCCGCCTGTTCTGCTCCCCACTGTCTCTAGTGAATCCTCTTACCCCCCACACCTCTGGCCTACACCCCAGTTCTTATAAGCCTTTAAAAAAAATAAAGCATTGTGTCTGTGCTTTCATAGAAGACAAAATTAAGGTCCAAGAAATTAAAATTTCACAGTTCTGGTAGTTTAATAGCAGTTCGTTATATACTTGAAAAACATAGCACCAAAAAGTTCAGTTGCTTCACACTACTTGTTCCCATTAATTATATTCCATCTTCATGTATGATTGCAAGGCAAAGAGGACAAGTTTTTAAGTAGACTTCCAAGCAATGCAAGAATTCAGGCTGACCTTCCACGGGAGACAAAAATGCTCCAGCAATTTGCTGAATGTTCCATCAAGGCAAAGCAGACTTAGGTTCAAGGCAATCTCAGTACAAGCTGAGACTATAATGCTTTATAGTGGAGGAGCTAGCAATGGGCAGACACCTGGAGTCAGCAAGTTAGCCCAGAATATGCCAAGGGCACTAATGCGGGTGACGTGGAGCACTGAAATGGACAGGGGACTTGCTGATAAGCTAATGCTGCTTGCAAGGACACATTTCCATCAAGATAACGAAATTCAAATAATTAATTTTTTACTGGATAATTATTTTTACACCTTGAGTTCCTGTTTTGCCCAAAAGATAAGGGAGGGTTCTTATGTTAGAAGTAAGAAATTAATGGGGGAAATGCCATGCTAAAGAACTCATTAAAGGCAAAATTATGTGATGAACCCAAGTGGTTTTTAGCCCCTTTTTCTACTGTGCCAGAGAATGACAGTGGGCTTCTCTCAGCTCCCTCTTTTAAAAAATACACATAAAAATGTCCATTCATTTTATTACAAAAATGAACTCACATCATAAAAGTTGTAATAAAAGTCTTGTTCTTAAATTTTAACTCATTCAGCTATTGTAAGTTCCAAAATGAACTGCAGTGAAGCTGAATCCATCACAGTGCTGGGGAGTTAACCTGAAGGTTCCTTCCTGTGGAGAGGCTGTGGGAGCTGAGGTACTTGAGAAATTGTTCTGCAGCCACCCAGGCCACGTAAGTCCTCTGTCAATTCCGGCCCTCAAGTCTTCTAGTTTAACAAGATCAAGGCCACAGGTGATAGCCACAGAGGTCAATAGCCTAACAGCTTGATTATCTTCATTGCCTTATAGGTATAGTAGAAAACTAAAGAGGTCAAACTACAAAAGCAAGCACACTGTGGTGAGTGTGAGCCCACCTCACTCATTTCATATTGAGTCTCATTTTAGGCAAGTGAGAATTGAACTGAGGTTTGTTTGTTTCTTCCCCCTAACTTCAAAAAACAGCATTAAAGAACCATTCCTAGGAAAATATAGGCTACAAAAGAGAAAAGCAACAATTGTGGGACCCCTTCAGAAATAAGCATAATTGGAGAAATTAAGTGGTTCATTAAGCTAAATTAGTTGCACATGTAACTATAGGGCAACCTTTTCAGTAGAGCAAAGATGACCTGTCCTGGGACCAATGCATTCAATCATTCATTCATTCAAGAAACTTCTACTGAAGGCCTTGTGTTGACCACTGTAATTACAACTAAGGATAGAATAGAATTAAAGAAGACCTAGATCCTGCTTTCCTGCAGCGTGAAATCCAATGAGGAGGGCAGAAGAGTGCGGGCATCAGTTACTGTCCTGAGCAGTGAGGCCCGCAGTGGTGTAAACTCCAGACACCTGGGAGGGTCATGTAGGCACCTAACCAGGACTTTCAGGATAAGAGGAAACTCAGAGCAAGTGTCCTCCAAGCTGAGCCCTCAATGATGAGATGGAGTTAAGCAGGCAAAAGCAGGACAAAAGCACTCTAGGGAATGCAGACCTGTATAATTGTTCAGGGCCGAAGAGGGAATGGGTCAATTGGATGATTGGAAAATGGGTACATTTAATGGAAGCCCAAGTGGCAGGTGTTGGTAAACAGGAGAAGTGGAGGGGGAGGGGAGCAAGGCTGTTTGAACTTCATCCAAAGAGCAATAGTGCCCCCTGCAGGTTCACATAACAGTGACTCGTTCTCATTTGTCTCTGAACACAATACTCAGGTGACCTGATTATTCTGCTTTCACCCAGCACATGGTTTCAGGAATGACTCTAGAATTATCTCTCTTAGTATATACTTAAAAATCGTAAGTATATACTGAAAACTGCAGCATGAATGATAGAATTAAACAAACATAGCGTATCCTTTCTCTCCCTCACCTTGGGTGTCACCAAGCTCATTTCCTGCCTCCTCAATCTTGCTCACTCTAGTTATTCTGGTTGCAATCCTGTTTCTAGATAAACAAAGCTCATTCCTGATTCTGGTGGCTTTTTTTCTTTTTTTTTTTTTTTCACTCACCATTTCTTCTGACTGGAAAATGCTTTCCCTAATTATACTCCTGGCCCATTTCCCTTTTTTTTTTGAGATGCATGCTTGACTGTGACATGAAATGACATTTGCAAGATGCCTTTTTTCATTGCCCTATCTAAAAATATATCCCCCACATTATCAAGCTGGATTAATTTTCTTCGAGGCACTTGTCACTACTTAAGTCATGTATTTTTATTTTCTTATCTCTTTTCCTTATGAGAATGTAAGCCTTATGAGGCCAGGAACTTCCCCCTTTTCAGTCACCAAAGCCTCCTACTAAGACTGTATGGCCTATACTCATCAATAAGTACGTGGATGTTGAGTGAATGAGTGGATTTCCAAAACTATGACTTTGACTATATCAAATTAAATTGAATAAAATCATTGATGCCATTATTATTTCTTTTAGCAAATCCTAATAAAATTAGTATTCATGTTAATATATTTATTTCTACTAGCTAAAAATGTTTTTTAGGAACAGTCGCCTTGCTTCCACAGTTAAGTTTCATCAGATACTTGTATTGCCACCATTATTCACTTAAGAACATCATTTTATTCCTTTTTCTTCACAGTTAAATATGTTGGAAAATTTTATTATATCACCCTTACATTATAGGGATGGATTTTTCTTTATTCATTATCCCTAATTTTCTTATGCTATCAATGTGTCTTATTTCTTATTTTCTTGAGTTTTATTTTAGGATTTTAAAAACATATACACTTGATCTTGTTCCACAGTTTTCATTTTCCTCCAACATCTCAGGTTTTTCATTTGGGTGTCATTTTTTTTTTTTTTTTTTTCCGATTTTGCAATTGCTTTACAGAGACAGCCTAAGACCCAAGACCTCTCTTGAGATCCACGGGTAACTTAAACTAATGTGTGATTTCGCTGAATGCAAATCTCACAATTCAGTGGATACCCAAAAACTATTAGAAAATCAGAACAATTCACAGACATGAACATTACAAAAAATTATTCAATGGCCAAATATTGTCGTCTCAAGGGGCAGCAGTGTTGGAGGCAGCACAGCGCCGGTTGAGGGAAAGATCACTCAGAGTCCATGTGGAGCAATGAGGAGCGTAGAGGGCTACACTGGAAGAGATGTGCTGCCCATCCGGCTTCTATTTATTAGCGTTGAGTGCAAAGGCGGGGCAAGTACTAGGGAGTGTACACTGTGGGGCATGGGATTAGGGATGTAAACTAGGGTGGAGTGACCAGGGGCTATTGCCTGGGGGGCGCCATTATTCCTGCCAGTCTAAGCATATCATCTCTATTCTAGTATCGGCCTGCTGGTATCAGCAGATACCGGTTTCCCAGTATGTTCCTCAGACCAGGCCTTCTGTCCCTGGTGAGACGCCCCCACATGGCTCTGCACCTGGCTGGCAAGCAGGAACTCTGGGCGCCAAGACACTAGCCCCGAGAACAAGTGGGAGGAGGACTGGGGAATCCCACAAAATATGAATCTTATTTCAATTCAACAAAATAAACCCCTATTTGGGAGACTGTGTGTTACATGATCTGCTGAGCGCGGAATATGGAGCTCAAGTACAGTCTGAGGATCAAGGAGCTCACAGCTTAGTAGAATTTTACATTAAGCAAAAGAATATATGGAAAACAAAGTCTATGTAAGAAAAATTGAACAACCAAAGCTCAGTACTGTGACTGGTATACACCTATACCTGAAATATTTATCTTTTTATAATCCGATATTATTGCCACTTTTACCAAGTAATTTCATTTTCTTCTTCACCAACTCATTGAAAACTTAAATACGGAGACAACACATCCTATTTCTAAGAGGGGCAGTTCTAGTAAAGTGTTGATTCTCAGGAGTTATATTCATTTCAGTAAAACTAGCATATTAAATATAAACCAAGATTTTCTAGACCTTTCTGATTTGGCCATATAAACAAATTCACCTCTCAGACAATATCCTTTCCATATCACTCGATCTGATTTGGGAATTAACATTTAAAAAATCACTGCAAATTGGTTCAAATATTAACTACAGCAAGACAGCCCGTTGGTAGAGTCTACTTCTCATGCTTCTTATGATTGCACAGAGTTCAAACTACATAACTCAGGCCCTCGAGCAGAGACAGATCAAAGTACATGCATTTCCGTGCAGGTTAACATGTTCTACTCAAGCATCCTCCCGATTTAAGGATTAATTTTCTATTACAGAAAACTCCATTTTTCTTTTGCAAATATACCATAGGTCCTCTTTAAACAAAGGTGCACAGAACTGGATGAATATTTGCA
The DNA here is from genome assembly GCA_004024925.1 of Scalopus aquaticus. Lineage (NCBI taxonomy): Eukaryota > Metazoa > Chordata > Mammalia > Eulipotyphla > Talpidae > Scalopus > Scalopus aquaticus. Next base: position 70,568 of record PVIJ01000582.1, on the reverse strand, counting down.
AGCCTCTGAATTAAATCTAAAGTTATTAGCCTTCTGCTGGATACTTATAAATGAAGCCTAGTATAACACAATAACCAGATCGACCATAATTAGGATCCTGAATTAAAAGCAAGAAATGAGACATTTTGACAGCGCTGGAACATTACATTTCACGGGGCTCAGTGCACAGCAAGGTAGCACAGGTGTTCCTATAATTGCCCTACAATGGGAAAATTCAAAGTGCGATGGCCTTCCAATTCTCTTGTGTGATGGGGTGTGAAGATCAGTTTTAGTATGTGAAACACTTCTGAAAAAAATTGGACTTTTGACTGCCCTCATCCAGATGAAGGGTGTACATTGGGTTTCTTTATCATAAAGTCATAGTTTCTTTAACTATGTATATGTCTTTTAAGAAATATCAAAAAAATATTTTTAAAACTCTTGCTGAGAAAAAAAAGTACTAGTAAGTAATATCTTCCCTTTCTCAGATTAAAATGGTGTACCCAAACTGCCTCTTTCTTAGCTAATCTGCAAAAGTGATCACTAGTCATGGACTGAGAGGAAAAGAAATGTGGTTATTTCTATTATTTCTTGCAACGAAAGGAAGAAGAGGAAAATGCTACATTCTGTAGTAAATGATGAGCATTATATTTGCAAACCAAAAATCATTTTCTGTTCTGTGATAGAGAGCAATTGTTACTCCCGAATCTTCCAGATTATAGGCTGGAGCCCAACAGTGGACTCTACAAAGAGATGTGGAAACAGCAGAATGAGTTACTACTTAGGAAGCAGGCAAATGACAACAGGAAAGTGCCAGAAATGTACAAGCCTATCATCCACTGAAGAATATTACAGTGGTAGAAGAGGGCGACATGATATGAGCAATAAGGCCGCCATTCACACCCACAGCGCTTCTCCCTCCAGCCGGCCTCCTGCTGTGGGAAGCTCCCACTGGGCTCCGTGGCCTGTTGGCCCTGCCCCACGGGGTCATAGGCTGTGGCTTTCCTTTGCCCAGACTAATCTCTCCAAGTGTTAAGAACACAACAAATATATATATGTGTGTGTGTGTGTGTGTGTGTATATGTGTGTGTATATATATATATATATATATATATATAAAATTTTTATTTATTTACACCTACAAGAGCTGGGGTGTAAGCCAGAGGTGCCTGGGTTGAGAGGATTCACCAGAGACAGAGTGGGAAGCAGAAGAGGCAAATCTACTGAAATACTTAGCAGACAAGACAGAAGTCTGCTGTGCCATGTAGGTCAGCTCCCTGGCCGGGGATCAAACTCTTGCTGCAGTGGCTGCTGGTAACTTGATAATGCTGAGATTTTGACCCCTGAGCCACCAGGGAGACTCACAACAAATATTTTTTTTAACATTCTAACAACATTTCTTAATCTATTAGGAAAAATTGTTCAAATCTATTCATTAGTACCATTTTAAAAATGTATAGGGTGAAAAAATGCCCTGTTCCCCAATTTGAGCTGTTGTGGGTCCCTAATAAATGCTGATTATCCTGATTATTTACAGGATGGTGATTATCCTGATTATTTACAGGATGGTGAAGAGTCTGAGGTCTGGGGGGTGATGTTTCAGTTGCTCTGGGAAAGCACAGGTAATTGTCCATAGCAGGAAAGAGTATGTCTTGACATTTGGCAGAGAGCACAGTCTAAGATCGGATAGAACCTACATCTGACTCTGTGAAGGACGCAGGGCAGCCATTTTCTGATGGCTTACCCACTCTGTGAAAGTAATTTATCATTTAACCAAAATCTTATGGTGGGTATCACTTTCCTTTCATTTCTAGAAGCATCAATATTCTCCTACTTGGATGTTCTACCCTGAGCTTCATTTGTACTTCTGATTTATGAACCATATGTGACAGGCACATGGAATTATCCATAGTTTCTCCATTCTCAGAGAGGAAGGCTGGAGATTTGGCACAAAGAAGCACCCTGAGTTGCATCCTGCACTACAGATAAATGAGTAATTTTTTTTACCTTGTCTATGCCCACTGACTCTTCATAATGCTAAGCCAACGTTTTAGATTGATTTTCATAATGGAATTATTTCACTGGCAGTTTTTGTTTTCACTGATTTTGGTTGACAAAAGGACAGAATGGAAGACAGAAAGCCATGGGGGAGAAAGACCCAGCCCAAGATAAACCAGGGTTATTGAAGTCCTTCATGAATGAGACATGTTGAGTAGTCAAAAGAGACAATCACAATAGGAAGTAAATAGAAAGGCTGTGTTTGATCTCTGCAACTCAGAAACCAGCAGAAGTCCCCAAAGGTAAAAGGTGATAGCTCAGTGTGACACTTTAGATGACCCACAACTCAGCCTTCCGGTAATTCCCAACATCACCCTTAACTGGGCCATCTTTTCACTGTCTTCCAGCTGTCCCGGGGTCAGATGTGTCATTCTCTATTTCTGATTTTCCTTCTGCAGAGAGGGAACTTGTTAGCTATCAAGTCCTGGCCTTTCCTCACCCTCTTGCTCACTTCCTTGCTAAGACTGAAGACCAAATTAGGGTCCCATAACCCAGCGCCTTTCTCCTCCTTGTGAATGAGCCTGTAATAGGAAACTCACATGTTCCTCTTTATCCCACGCCTCAAGTTTTAAGGAATCTTGCCCTAAAGGGGAACAGTACAGAGAGCATTGGTATCGAGGAGGAAGGCTCACCTTTGCTGATTAATGTGGAAATTTTAGTTTTAAAAAACTCTCAACCACAGAAGGGACATTTTTATTCCCCTCTGTCTGCCTTACTAGGGTCTTGTTTTTTCAATTGGTTCAGAACATATAAAAGGAACAGTTATTTTAGGGTCACCTCAAAGACCACAGAAATAGGTGCTCACGACTTGATGTTCCAGGAGTTTCTGCCATCTGGAAGGTACTTCCTCATTCTTTTTACCTTTTCCAAATCTATGAATCATTCAAGCTCTTTTTTAAGTCTTAACTGCACCCACAAAACTTTCCACAGAGTAGCTGTGATATTTAAATAATGCAGTATGTGTGAGAGCAGCATGCCAAAGCAGTAAGTAGATGCTAAGTGTGACTTTTCTTTTCCCTTCTTAGTCACTCAAGCATATGTTTCTTTTCACCATGCACTACTGGTCTGAGTAGCAAGTGGTGCAGATTTCTAGAAATCAGTTTGATGGTGTATACCCAAGAGCCATAAAACTAACCATGCCCTTTGAATCAAATTCTACTTCTGAGAATCTAAACTTAGTTCAAACTCAAACTGGTAGATATTTATACCCAAGATATATGTTGTGTGAGGATCACCAGGGCAATGACTAAGTAAATGATGCTATAGTCATATAATGGATTATTATGCAACATTTAAAATTTTACTAGTGAGGTTTTCTTTTAGATGAAACAAAGTATTTTTATACTTCACAACCTTGCCTCAGTGGTAATTATTCCTCTCCTGCAAAATAATATAAAATTATTGTGCTGCCTCATTTTTCACTTTCTTTCCTGGGTGATTTTCAATATTGTATTTGAAGAGGGTTTTGTAATATTTTCTAGCATCAGAATCTTCATCATGATCATCATCTAAAAATGCAAAATGCATGTGCTGATGTCATAGGCATTGCAATATCAGCAGTTCCTTACTTTCTGCCTTCTAGAAGTTTACAATCCAAGATATGCAACCATGCCACATAGTAGAAATTCAGTGTTTGTGGAGTAGTTGAGTGAATGTCCTAAAGTGATTTATACAACAAACATCCAAGTATCAAATCAATATTTGAGCAATTTCCAAATAAATAAATCATGTCCTCTTCCTAGTTAGATACAAATCATCCCTAGTTTTTCGCTGTACTCCAAGAGATCCTAATTCCCTGGCCCATGATTTCTCCAACACTTACTATGTTCACCTTTCCCATATTCCTTTCAGAAAACTCCCTGCCCCCATACACCTCCCTGTACCCAAAATGCCTGTTATATCACTGGCTCTAATGGAAGCATGAACAACTAAACCTCAATTTCAGACTGAAGCAGGCAATCAGAAAATTACCAAGTTATGAACACAGACAATATTAGCTTTTTCAATTCAGTAGAGCTGAATCCACTATCACTATTTATATGATTACCATGCAAAAAGAAAAAATAAATCATCTCTTTTGAGGCCCTCAGAAACTAACAGGTCATTTATGTACAGAACTTTATACAAGTCTGCTCTTAAGCCAAGGAGCTAGAGAACCAGTTTATTTTTCCTTATCTTAGATTAAATCCACAAAGATGAAAATCACCCCAAGGAACCAGTTCTCACATGTATTATAAGACATGCATTCGTAGATGTAAGTAGGAGCTTTAAAAATATTGGACAAGCTATTCAAATCTGCGATGTCTTCCCATTTAAAAAATAATTGCAATGTTTTTGTGATTTACTTACAGTGTGTTGGTATTGAGCTGATATTAGTCTTAGAATCTTTTATCTTCACATTAATATAAGTAAATGCTGATATATTTAAAGAATCAGACTACAGTGTTAAAACATGTACACAAGTAGAAGAAATGATTTGATGCATTTAATTAATCATGAATCACCAATTTTGTCTCATTTGATCCTCTTTTTATTATTATTTTACTTCCTCTTTAAATACAAGGAAGTGTTTTTGGTTTTTTTTAATATTCATTTATTTATGCATACAGGAACTGGGGTGTAGGCCAGAGGTGTGGGGTGGTAGAGGATTCACCAGAGACAGAGTGGGGAGCAGAACAGGCAGATCTACTGAAATACACTGCTGAGGGGAGCAGTGGGTGAGGCAGGAGAGGTCTGCTGCGCCGTGTGGGAAGCTCCCTGGCCGGGGATCGAACTCGTGCTGTCGTGGCTGCAGATAGCTTCATAGGCTGAGACTTAGCCTGCTGCACCACCAGGGAGACCCCAGGAAGTGTTTTTTAAATGGCATATTTACCACTGCCAACACAGGTCAGATGTTACATGGTCTACTGCAGTGAGGATGTCGCAGTATCTGGCTGCCGACTCCATCATAGCCTACATTCCCCTATGTCTCATCTTTCCTTGGTGCTTCACATACACTTCTAGATAGAGCTACATTAGTCATTAACATCTAATAACCTAGAAACTGTTTGGTCAGATAAAGGGCATTTCCTGAGAGAACAGAGAATTTCACTGAGCTGGTATTTTCTATGTGTTCAGAGTTTGTGGAGTCTTAGATAACCCTGACAAAATGCCTTCAATAGTTTCTGTTGAATTACAAGACCATTCAGTGTACATAAAGAATGGTTTCTAAATTTTAACCCAGTGGGCTGACCTATGAACACACCTCAGTTTCTGAGCCCCTTTCAAAATCAAGGGTTGAACTAATAATTATGAATTTTATACATATTCTAAACTTAGCTATTCCTAAGAATTTCTTGGTGAACAACTGTTTCATGACTACATTAGTCTTTGAAGAATGAGATTTTTAGGTAGATTTTATTAATATTAATTATTAGGCCCTAACCATTCTATTCATGTTTCAGACCAAGTGGTGGGCTAAGGCTGAAAGACATCACCTTTGAGATGGACTGATACTAAGCAAGTTCACAAGGAGATCTTAAACCAGATATTTAGTGATTCATTTACGTTGAGAAGTTCAACTGCCAAAGAAAGCAAATCCTCATAGCCACTAAGTAGTAAACTGACTGCCCGGGGTCATATATACTTACACAGAGAGACAAACTGCTCAACTGTTATCAGAAGATTGCTCAGACACAGAGAAGGGGACATGTTGGATGATTTTTGTGGGGTATCATCACGCAATGAACACCATATGCGACCTTATAGAAACAGATCCTTGAGTTATTAAGTTGGAATCTGCTTTCTCACTGACATGATAGAGATCTACTGAACACTTGGGATTGTGTCCCACTTTTTAAGACCAATTTCTCAATTTTCCTTCAGATAGAGACGATGCTGTGGATTATGTTTGGTTTTGTTGTTGTTGTTTTGTGACTTTTTTTGTCTGATTTGGTTTGGTTTTTACAGACACTTTCCAATCTGGTTCCTTCTTGCTGTGTCTCTGTATCTCTTTGATAATGATGTTGGGCTTCTTCTGTCGGTGCCCACCTTTTTCATTCTATCAGCTGTTCTTTATTTAGTTTTTACTAGTTGACACCGCAGATGCCCTGATAGATATATAGTAGCATTACAGAGCATTTTCTTAGAAAGACATAGTACATGCACAATCTTTGAATTGTTTGACAGTGATCCTAAAATGAATTCATGTACAAGAGGTTTGTCAAACTTGGGCTGCCTTGCCTGTCCAGACCAGATCATACGTAACTCTTATTTTCAGGAGACAAAATTTGTGACACATGAAAGCAAACATATAATTCTACTTTTACATAATTTACCAAATACAATACTGGGTCACTGCCTGGAGGTCACTGAAAGCAAACACAACCAGAGATGATATTTTGCAGAGCTGGCTTTGCTCACTTAGAGGATGGAGGTGAGCAAGGAACTGAGGGTTTTATCTACAACTCCCAGCAAAGGAAAAAGCTAATCTTTATCCTCGTCTTGCTTTATTCCAAGCAGAAATTATTGATCCTAATGGCTCACCTACCTTGGGATTCTGAGGGGCAGAAAGGGCAGATTTCATCCTCTTCTGTATAAAAATAGAAGGCAAGCAGGCTTCTAAACAGAGACAATTTTAGCAATAGTCAGCAGACAGGGCGTGCTCTCTTCTGTTACTGCAATAATGCAGTCGGTTATCACAAAGTCCTGATGCATGATGATAAGGAAAAATTAACTAATAATTACTCTCTCATTTAAGTCCCAGAAAACAATGATTTCAGGACTCCAGGCCAATACAGGAGACTTTTCTCCAGGTTTTCCACGATAGTACACCCTCGTGAAAGCTGAATAGTTCTTAATTTCATTCAGACACAGTCAACACATGTCAAGTTTGGGAAACACCTTATAAAAATCATTTTCCTTCCTTTCATTAAAAAAGTATTGATGACCTATGGCTGCATCACTTACTAATTCTATTAAATGCTACCTAATTTCCGAATAGTTAAATTGATCATTTTTTCAGATATTTCCTATGTACCCATGAATGAATATAAAACATATATTTCTCTCCCCCTAGAAAAAATTAAGTGGTAATTCATAATACTAAAAAAAAAAAAAGAAAAAAGAAAAAGTCTTGGTGATGAGCATACTACACAGGCAATGAGACAGATTTGCGAATTATTTGTAAATGATTTTGAGAGGGCATCATGTTGGTTTCTCTACTCCCCTATTACCATTCACACTGTCTTCTTCATAGATTGTTGATTTACATTTGAGTGTACTTGGCATCTTGTTTCCACATCTCACCAAGTTAATCTGAGGGGCTGTGAATTCAGTAGTTACTTTCTGCCAGAGACCAGGACACTAAGCTCTTCCCCCTACACACTTTCACTAGATGGGTTTCTTTTTTTTTTTAAGATTTATTTTTATTTATTTATGCATATAAGAGCTGGGGTATAAGCCAAAGGTACAGGGGGTGAGAGGATTCACTAGAGACAGAGTGGGGAGCAGAACAGGCAGATCTACTGAAGTACACCGCTAAGGGGAGCAGCGGGCGAGGCAGGAGAGGTCTGCTGCGCCATGTGGGAATCTCCCTGGCCAGGATTGAACTCATGTTGCAGTGGCTGGATATAGCTTCATCGTGTTGAGACTTAATCCCTTTTAACACCAGGGAAGACCAAGGTATGTTTCTTATCCTTTTTCAATTTGATTTGCTGGTCTTCCTTTGGAACTAGAAGACAAAACATTTTTCAAGTGAACACTTTTTTTCAGGCATCCAATTACTTTTTTGTACAGGAATAGTAGGGCAATCTGTTCAACTTTATACTTGCTTACCTATATTTCCATTATCTTGAGTTGCAGGGAACGACCATGTTTTAGATAGGATATGGTAAGATTGGCCATTTCAGATGGCTCACCCTTAATTTATGTAAATTTGGGGGAAAATGGTGAAGAATTTAGTGAGACAAAAGTAGATCACATATAGGGGCTTTTTGACAAGCTATTCATTTTTAAATTTTTTGTCATACCCTCACTTTTTAAAATTTCATTTTCATTTTGTTTGTCTAATAAGGTGAGTTCTCTTATTTTACCTTCCTGCTCACTTGTCCACTCCTCTTCATTCACTTTGCTGTCAGACCCACCTATTGTGTTTTTCAGTTTCAGCAGCATGTTCTTCTGTAACTTGTTTAGACTATTCTTAAATTTGTTAGTTCATCCTTTCTTTTCCTGAGTTAGCATCTTTACCATCACTATTTTGAAGTCTTCATTGGGTTCTTTGCTTATGTTGCTTCTTTACAATCTTTTCTCAGGGATTTGATCTTACTCTTTCTTTTCGGCCATGGTCCTCTGTCTCCCCATTTTGCCTGATTCTCTGTTTATCTATCTCTGTGTTAGTCAATTCCATTACCTGTCCTGGTCTTGTAGAGAAAGAATGCCGTCATATACCTGCTGTCCTGTGGAGTTCAGAGAAGATTCTTGTGGCCACCTAACCTCTATGTTCCAGATGCCCTGTGTGAATTGCACCCATATTCCCCCTTTATCATGTTGATGACATGATGTGGGGAGCTGTTGTCCAGCCTGGCTATAATTAGAGGACACAGGCAAGGTACAGAACTGTGGGGTGCTGGGTAGGCAGTAGCACTCTGGTCCACGCCAGCAGTGTGCTGTCACTGTGCGGTGGGTTGGGGCCGCTGGCCCATACTGGCTACACAAGCATGCACCATGGGGTATATCAGTGAACTTCAGTGGCTCTGGGTGCCAGACAATGACTCACCATTATGGTATGGGGGTGGCTGGATCTCAAGGCAGGACTTCTCCACCTTCTTTAGTAGACTGGGTGAGAGATCTAAGACAGTATGTCCATGAGCGCTGGAATTGGCAAGGTTGCAGGAAGTTGCTAAGATGGCACCCACCACTGTGTCCAACCTGAGGATCATTCCTAAGCAGAAACTCTAAAAGCAATAAAATGGGTGGCCTTCAATTATTATTCACCAACTTTTCAGACTAATGTTACTGTGCAAGGTCCCTGGGCAAGTGCGTCTACTTGAGGGCATTTGGGGCAGATCTCCATTCCTTGTAATTCTTCTGGTGTTTTTCTCACCACCCATCAATATGCAGACTCTAAGGACTCACTTCCACATTGATGTTGTTCTATTATCCTGTTGTGGGATCTCTACTTGTCCGGTTTTCAGGTCTCCTTCCTTGTAAATTGTACCATACGCCATTGCAGATTTTTTGGGAGGAAGTGAGTTCAGTTTTCTCTTATTCCTTCTTGAATCAATCTCACTCTCTAATATTATTATTATTTTTTTAAAGATTTATTCATTTATTTATTTATACATACAAGCTGGAGTACAGGCCAGAGGCATGGGGTGGCAAGAAGGCTCACCAGAGATAAGAGTGGGGAACAGAACAGGCAGATCAGAAGTACACTGCTGAGGGAAGCAGCGGGCGAGGCAGGAGAGGTCTGCCGCACCATGTGGGACTCTCCCCGGCCAGGCATTGAACTCGCATTGCTGCAGACAGCTCCACAGCTCAGGGCCCAACCGCTGTGCCACCAGGGAGGCCCTATTATGATTATTATTTAAACTCATGCAGTGTTGTCTATAAGAAGAGTCTGATTTTGTATCTCAGATATTCTTCTCTAAAGTGTAGGTATGATGGTCCAGTAACCATTTAATGTGGAGACATCTGGGGGTTTAATTTAACATTCGTTAGTCATTCTAAATTTATTTTTAAATTGTCGAGTTTGTGCATCTTCAGGCTACCTGTTTTATTATATTTCTATCCAGTCAGATTCATAAACTAATGCTATCCTCTTTACAATCCCACACCCAGAAGCAAATAAGTCCAAAGAGAATGTAAAAATATACACTAGGTATTCTAAAATATCATACTGCAAACATATCAAATATTCTAGTTTATCATTATTTCTGTTCAAATTTGCATGGAACAAATGAACAGGTAAAATCTTCAAATCCCTCCTGAATTCCCCACATATTCTTTGTCTATTTTTATGCCATTTTATTTTTTTAATCAGTCTCAAAAGATATAAGGAAAAGCAGAAAAATGGATTTCTCATTACACTCATAATCATTTTCCTTATTTTGATCAATTGTAGACCTTAGACTCACAACCAGTACTTATGATCAGAGTTGAATTTCACTCAAAGGATAAATTAACTTAAGAGCTAAATTAAAAGGTTTGTTAAGTTAATTGTGGACTTTTTTTTTTTTTAGTTGGAACTTCAAAGATTCTTCTGTTCAAAAAACATTGTCTGGAGTATGGGTGGCTTTGATAGTGTAATGTCATTGCATAATTAATTCTCACTTGGAACAGACACAGCATTCGCCGCATTTTGATGGTGTTCTGGTACACTGTCAGAACAGAAGGAAGGTGGTGATTGACAAAATGTTTATGTGACAGATACATTCACCATATAAATACACATCTGATGAACTTGAAAATTAGCTTGCTGTTTGGAACAGTGGTGCATATTTTAAAAGACTAAATTTATAGGAAGGCTATTTTCCACTGCTCATTTCAGCTACAAAGAGAATAGTAATATAAAGCTCATCTACCAAAACAAAATGATTTACTTCATTCAGCCATTTCAAGCAACTGATGGCAAGAAATAGCAGGAAACTTAAGGCCAGGCCACTTAAATTTCAATAACAGCCAAGAAGTGAATATTTTGTTTCCACTGGGGAGATAGCAAACATTTTGTCTAACACCAATACTCACTGATTGAGCTTTACAGTTTTTTATGTTACTGTTGGTTAACCATTTGACTGTGCATACTTATTTTTAACTATCTTAGTTTTTAGAATTAGTGATGTACACACACTAATTGGTTGCACGATATTTTCAATTCACCTGATTCTGTTTCTAGCCCTGAACCCCCTATATTCCGCCCCCCCTCCCTGATTTCCCATTTTGCTGCTCTGAAATTGATCTGCTTCCTCCTGCTCTCTTATGCAATGCTAAGTTGTCCTGTTCCTTAGCCTTTTTTTACCAGTTAACTACTGCTAACAAATAATTTCGGAACTCAGTGGAGTACATCAATAACCACTTATTTCTGGTCCTGAATCTATAGATCAACTGGGTGGTTCTCTTGACCATGCTCCTTTGCTCTCAGCTGAGCTTTTTCATGTATGTGCTGCCTGGGTCTTCTAAGAGACTCTCTCATATATTTGATGCATGACTGGTTGTTGGTTATGGCAACAGAGGTGACAGAATCACATGTCTGTCACTCATCATCCATCAGGCTGGTCTGACATTCCCCTCGTAGTAACTGGGCAAGGAGAGGGCAGAAGTTTTTGAGATCTCCCGTAGCCTAGCCCTAGAACTGTTCCATTACAATTCTGTCACATTCTTTTGGTCAAAGCGAATCATGGGCCTTTCCTAGATCCATGAAGAAGGGAACTAGATTTCACATTTTGGTGGAAGAAGCTGCAGTGTCACACATGACACAAGATGCTATGAGGAACTGGGAACATTTTTCAAACCACACCATCACATCTTTCTGCCATTATTCCAAAATTGTTTACAAATGTTTTCAATATCCATATACCTATAAAATTTAGTAGGTATGTTGACTAACTTGAAACAGATATGGAAAGCCAGGCTAGAAACCAAAATCAAAGAACAAAGCCAAAAAGTAAGAAAAAAGTTTTCATGCTGGGGCCTCCTGGTGGCGCAACAGGTTAAGTCTCAGCCTATGAAGCTATCCACAGCCACTGCAGTACAAGTTTGATCCCCGGACAGGAAGCTTCCCACATGGCGCAGCAGACCTCTCCTGCCTCGCCCACTGCTCCTCTCAGCAGTGTATTCCAGTCAATCTGCCTGTTCTGCTCCCCACTCTGTGTCTGGTGAATCCTCTCACCCCTGACATCTCTGGCCTACACCCCAGCTCTTGTATGAATGAATAAATAAGTCTTTTTTTAAAAAGTTGTCATGCTGTCAATTTACTGTATGTGTGATTTTGTTATCAAAAGAAGACAAAATAAAGCCTAAAGTCATCTTTGAAGTGAGTTCATTTTCCATTGTTGAGTGTTGAGGACATGACACTGGATCTTGGAGAATTTTCAGGAAGCATAACAGATTTTTTTTAAGGCAATAAATATAATATGGATTTTGCTATCAGATAGACTTGAATGTAAATTTCATTTCTACAACTTACTTTCTGCCCAGTGACTCTGCCAAATTACCTGGTCACTCCAACCTCACATGGTAGCATATGTAAAGTAAATACACAAACCAGATACTAATCAAAATTCCCTTTTTCTAATGAATTAGTTCACACATTAACACATGTATGATGAAGGGGGCAGGGCTGAAGGCAGGAAGACTTAGTACTCAGCTTTAAATCTAATAAAATCCACTTTAAACAATTTAAGGAAAAAAAACACTCAATTTATTAAAAATAATATTCCAAAAATCAAGTCTTTATTGAAATTATCAACCTCACACTTAACAAATTAAACTAAATAAAACTTCTCCAAACATGTTTCCATGCACGAGCCCTTAAAACATTTCCTTGTCATCAACTCTCTTCTTTAAACCACTATAAAAAAAGTCACAGAAAATTTAATACTTTCATCAAATCTGTCTGACAGATGAATCGTTTGCTGTTTTGTTTCCATTAGTGTCTATATCTGCTAACCAGGGCCTCCTAAAATCCTTGACTGACCGTCACAAAATGGACTGAGAACGCAACAAAAGATGCAGAGCTAAATAAATAATACAGTGTTTCTGAAAGATGTTTTTGTGAAAAGAGAAAAGGAAATGAGTCCCTAGAACTCTTTAAAAGAAGTGTATTGGCCTCTTCAATACCCAAAAGGAAAAAACAAATCACTGTTTTACCAAGGTGAGCAGCATCTTCGCAATGTCATAGAAATCTAGCTACCCACGTCCCTAGAGTCGAAGGGAATATTGAGTCACTCCTGGGTATTTTCTGAGGTGGCTATATCCTCTTTTCTGTAAGATTCTTTCGTTTATTTCAAAGAATTTATTTGTACATTGTTGACCTTCTTCGCCAAGTTCAGTGATACACTAATTCTTGGGTCCCATGAGCGGAGAAAAATCACTTCCCTGGAGAAACTGAAGTGAAAGTTCCAGTTCTCTGTGTGGTGGTCTCCAGTAAGAAAACTGCCAATAAACTCGGCCTAATAAAATTGATTTATTTATGTGGACGAGAAGGGGGAGGGGATGGACTAAATCAGTCAAGTGCAAAAAAAGGCTCCCAACTCCACGCGGTGCTGCCGGCAAAGTAGTGGACTGTTCCAGTGTGGAGCTGAGCTGCTGGTCTTTGATTCAGCTTTGCTCAGGTGTCCTGAGGTAGCAAAGTCAGTCTTGCTGAAAAAACTGCTCTCCCAGCCAGACACGAGGTCCATTATTGCAGATTTCTCTCCAATGCCAAATGCACCGAAAGGGTAAGCGATTAGTGTCCTGTGCATTCCTTTGGGCCCCTCCTTAACGAGCCCAGATGTTCATTCTTGTGTATTAATCTAAAGGAACCTGCATTTAAAAGCTCCAGAGACATTTGCCAAGTGCACATGGAGTCATCCCTCACCTATTTTGCTTAGAAAGGATATTGTTATTGAAATAGCTAAAAATCAAATAATACATATATTTATGTATATATTACATTTATATTGTGTATTCATAATAAATACATATATAGTATTGCACATATCTATGTGTATGATATATATGTGACATATATAATGTTATACAGCACTGTCAACCACTGTTATATATAAGCTATATTATTGCCAAGTATATATATATGTGTGTGTACAAACACACACACACACACACACATAAAATAAGTAAGTAGGCTATATTTTAAACAAAAAAGCAGCATGGGGCCTCCCTGGAGCTATAGGCAGCGCAAGATGAGAGTTCGATGCCCGGCCGGGGAGGATCTTACATGGTGCGGCAGACCTCTCCTGCCTCGCCCGCTGCTCCCCTCAGCAGTGTATTTCTGATCTGCCTGTTCTGCTCCCCACTCTGTCTCTGGTGAGCCCTCTCACCGCCCCACACCTCTGGCCTGTACCCCAGCTTGTACGTATAAATAAATAAATCTTAAAAAAAAAAAAGCAGCATGGAGAGTCAAGTCACCTCAAAATTTATGACCAGTTCTGTCACCATGGTGAAGAGTTCAGCCATAATAAAGTTTTCTGAGTCATCTTTCTGTACCTAGAGATTTCTTATTTATAAAATCAAAGGATTAGCTGATGACTAAGCCACTCTAAAATTCTACAATCTAAGGTTTCACCAAGCATCCACCAATTATGTGAAGCCCTAGCCAGTATAACCCAAAGAAAAATCTAGATTTTAAAGTTACATGTTTTAAAAGTAGTTTATAAACACAGGTAAAAGTACAGGTTTAAAAAAAATTTTTAGCTATATCCAAAATTCCATTCAAGACCCCTGTAGCAATTTGTTAAATAAAAAATTGCATCTTTACAATAATCAACTTCAAGGATATTCCACCCAGAGTTCATACTTTTCCTTAGTCTTTAAATAGACTAGAATCAGAAGACATTTGAAAACTGATCAGTATTCTTTTCATCCTTCCTTAGTTTATATATTTTGATTTTATTCCCTTACTGCCAATGTCCCAAGTGAATATAAGCATTATCACCTTACCCTTGGACTTCCATGGAATTAATGAAGTGTTGCAATAGCCAATCATAATTTGTGTTTATAGTTTAGTGTCCTGTCAGGCTTATAATTATTTTTAGTGCAGATCTGCTAGTCCAGTAAATACCTTCATTATTCTTGGAGCTGAAGAAGCTGTTGGTTATGCAGAACTTGTCTTGTCCCTAACCTTCCTCCTTGGCCACTGCTTGTAGTAAACATCCTTTTTGCTCCATTTTAATAGAGCTGCCTGCAGAAGGTCATTTATTAGGTAATCACTTGTCTGTGAAAAATCCTAATTACTCTATGTTTGTCAAAGGAAGGAAAATAGCATTGCATTTGAATGCTGAATGAGGTGCAATCGAGACTGCTGATGAGGAAATGGGAGTTGTTGGGGTTTTTTTTTGTTTTTTTTTTTTAAATAAATAAAGAAATTTGTTAAGTGCACCTCCATTTTGAGGGTTAAAAAGAAAAGATACACTCTCAGCTATAGTGAAGATAATAAAAGCACCAAGTTTACGGTGTTATCAGTTTGAAGTTAAAGCAAAAGAAAAATAATTTGTGAGTGCTACAGAGATTTATTTGTCCTGTGGAGTCTTAGTGCCCTCTGCTGATCCTCCAAAAAATGTTTTCCATTCACTGTGGTTCTTGTTTTTCTTTCTAGGTAAGTATTTTTCTATTATGGTATTTCCCTTTCAGAAAATAGAGAATCAACCATTTGTAAGGTGCCATTTCAGCAGTATTCTCACATGTTAGTGTCTGTAACATCTCATAGGAAAAAGTGTTTAGTCGAAATGCATATTCACAAGACAGAAGGCAAAGAGTTTAGAATTGCCACCTGGCCTCATAACTGAGCAGGCTGAAACAAACAGGTTCAACAGGTAGTTAAAAACTAAAGTCATCACTGCTTAGGAAAGAAGATCTTGATAAAAGTGAAAATACATAGTGAAAATATCAATGACCAAAACCCAATACTGTTTCTGAAATAGGCTGCTTGTTTAAATAGATTATGTATGTTCATATTAGTTCCTAACCAGACATAGACATTTGACATTGGGAAAGATATCATCCTTGAATAAATTTTATTTTGTCCGTATTTTAGTCTTCTCTCATTCATCCTCTGTGAGAGAAATATTACTGTTCTCAAAGTTTCTGTTCTTAAAGTTCTTATTACTGTTCTTAAAGTTAAGGTAACTTATTGAAACATTGTACAATCTTTCACCACAGAGTATCATCATCTTAGATAATTTTTAAAGCAAATGAAGTATAAATACATTTCCTACACACACACCACACTCCAGGTTATTTCAAAGCAGTATCTATCACTAAGGATAAGCTCTCTTTTAATTTTTTTTTAATTTAGTAGAAGCAAGATTGATTTTTTGTTTGTTCATTTGTTTTACTGCGTAACAGTGATTTACAGCAAGGTATAGGATTTGGAAGTATAGGACACCCTGCAGGTGTATATTACCACACAATACCCACCAGGAAGGCACCACAGTCCTCTACCATACTACATTGTTTCCCTTCCCCATTTTGTTTTTTTCCCCTCTCCCTCCCCTTCTGCTAGCCTCAATCCTATAGTCAGATTTCTATAGGGTTTATTATTGATTTGGTTTTATCTTGTTTTTCTATGCTCCACATTAGATTAATATTTGTCTTGCATCAGGTAAATACCTAGGAGTGGCACTGCTGGAACATCACATCCCACCAAGAGTGTACAAAGTTTCCTTTTTCTCCATATCCTCACCAACACTTGTTGTTTCTTTTTGATTTGGACCATTCTCAGTGGAGTGACCTTTATGAGTTTCATTTACTTCATCTCTCAGATGAGAATACTAATATTTCTCTCACAGATAATAAATGAGAGAAGACTAAAATATGGATAAAATTCAATGTATTCATGGATGATCTCTGGCAGCATGTTCTGTCTTAATGTCAAATGTCTTTTTGGTTATGAACTAATATGAACATATATAATCTGTCTAAACAAGCAGCCAAAACTTTCCCTGATTTAATCGTGTTTTTAATTAGCATTTCCCTGAAGATAAGTGATGGTGAGCATTTATTCATGTGCCTGTTGTGATGTCTATTTGGGAACATGACTATTCAGCTCTTCTGACCATCTTTGATTGGATTATTTATCTTTTTGTTGAGTTTGTAGGAGTTCTTTCTACAAGAAACTTATTGATATCAGTCCCTTCACAGATGCATGATGTGCAAATATTTAATCCCACTCAGTAGGATGTCGTCTGCTGTAGTGATAGTTTCTTGCTGTGCTGAAACTTTTTAGTTAAATATAGTACCATTATTTTTATTCTTTTTTGTTTTTCTTGCTGTTGAAGATAGATCCACAAAGACATCACTGATTTCTTTGTCATGGAGTACCTTGCCTATGTTTTCTTCTATGTATTTCATGATTTAGGTCTTCATCCAAGGCTTATCAACCTTATCAAATGCTTTCTCAACATCTATTGACATGATCTCATGATTTTTATCACTTCTTTGTTGATGTGAATTATGTTGATTAATTTACAAATGTTGAATCATCCTAGAACCAAGATATAATCTAGCATTGGTCACTCTCATCCCAGAATGGATTAGCCAGCTTTAAGGGGAATAAAGAATACCAAATAAAACTTGAATTTCAGACAAATGGCAAATAATATTTAGAAAAGTACATCTCTTGCAATATTTGGTACATACGTAAGCCAAAAATTTATTTCAATCTACCCAAAATGAAAATTCAAATATCTTTCATACTGAAATTTTATCTGAAATAAAAATTTAGCTATATTTACACTGAAATACAAATGTGTTAGTATTTTATCTTGCAAACCAGTCCAAAATATTCCAGAGTACCCAAAATCCTTCTACAGTTCTCATCAAGACCTGGTTCTGTGTTAGGTAAAGAGAAGGGAAAACTCAGAACTTCAGTCCCCACACAATTCCTGAAATAAAAATAATAACTATTAATAATGAATTTTAATGTTATGAATTTCCTGTAGGCCATACATGTGGATATCTTCACGCCCATGATCCATCTTGGTGGAAAAGGAAATTGCTTCTATGATAACCTGGAACCTTATTACCTCCAAGGCAAGGTGGCATGGTGATTTACTGTACTATCTCATTCCTTTTCTCAACAAGACCCAATGAATCTTAGCATGGGACTTGATACATTTGTAATACATGAGTATAGAAACATAGGAAAGACATCACAGAAGACTGAAAAGGGAAATTCTCCCTAAGTAAAATGAGAAAGTTTCCATATAATGCCATCTTTAATATGACAAATAGTTTTTATTGTATCTATTGCTCTAACTTTAAATCATATTTCCTAATAAAAAACATTTTGGAGCATGATTATACTGAATAAAGTGGTATTATTACTTCAGACTAGTTGGAAGAGGCATATTTAATCTACTCTCATATTTCTGAATTCTTCTTGGGGTGATTTTAACCTCGTGGCATATTAGGTTTTCCTGGACCCAATAGATATGGAAACATTATTTTGTTGATTTTGTTTCCTATGAGACTAATTTATTTTTAAAGAAAAATAAAATTTATTTATCAGAATACAGACTGTTGTTGCTCCGCTTTACCTGCAAATATTTTATGAGGTCTTTTTTTTAAAACTTTGAAAACTCATAGTTTGGGTCAGTGAGGGTAAAACCTTTTAACTAAAAGATGAAAATGACAACTACAGTCTCACAGAGAGTGTTAAAATAGGTATAGAACTTGATGGAATATTGGTGGTTTGATGTCATCCATTTACTATATATTTCTAGAATAGTAAATATCATATTTTCCACTTGCCAAAATGTCATGAATTCAAAAATAGTCTGAGAAAATATCATCAATACTAACTGTGAAATTTCCTTTGACTTACATAGAAGAATAATATTACATGCTCTCTTTTGTGCTGGAACTGTTATTAGGAAAGCAATCTATGTAAGAATTAGTTTGGAAGACTGATTGTATACTCAGAATTCCTGAGTAGAGACTCCAACTTAGTTTAACTAATGAAGGCACAGAGTTTAGATTCAACTAACTTCTTATAATTAACCTATAAAAATCTGACTTAGAGTCCCTCCCTCAACTCCATCCAAGAAGCTCCCATTTCCAGTTGCTATCATAAATAGGGCAAGCACAATGAAGGCAGAATTATGAACACATTCACAGTGAAAATAGTGAAATAAGAATATCTGAGACTGGAAAACAGGTTCCAGAAATTTAGCCAAATACCTTTAGTTGGATAGTGACATTGTCATTACAAAAAGTGTCTAAATGTGACTAGGAAAGACCTTTGGAGGGATCATATACTAGGAATCGAACAACTTCCCGTTGCTTGCATGTGATAAACTTGAAAACAATTTCCGGCCTTGAGGTTCCATGATACTCTGATTAGTTAAGTATTAGCAGAATATTTATATGTATATACATATATAAATAAATAATGGCCAAAACTTTCCCCAATTTAAGGGAAGACATAAATTTATATATTCCATGTATGCAACGACTACCAAGTAAATTAAACACAGAAAAAGCCATACTGGGGCATATCACAATTAACCACTTGAGTAAAAGTAATATGGAAAGAAGAGTGAGAAAACAGACCCATTACATAAAGGATAAGAATGACAGAACAGTAAGAAACTATGAGAGACAGAAGCCAGTAGAATGAAATCTTCAAGTGCTGGGAATGTGAGGAGGGGTCACAGCATCAGAATTATATATTAGGGCCTCCTTGCTAGTGCAAGGGGTTAAGTCTCAGCACTATGAAGCTATCCGCAGCCAATGTAGCACTACTCGGATCCCCAGCCAGGGAGATTCCCACATGGCACAGCAAAACTCTCCTGCCTCACCCGCTGCTCCCCTCAGCAGTGTATTTCCGTCGATCTGCCTTTTCTGCTCCCCACTCTGTCTCTGGTGAATCCTCTCACACACACCCCACACACACATACCTCTGGCCTACACCCCAGCTCTTGTTCGCATAAATTAATCAATCTTTTTTTTAAAAAAGAATAATATATCCAATTAACATGTACTTCAAGAATAAAAGGGAATAAACATTTTCATATTATAAAAAGGAAAAAGTATGTTTTCAAACTGAAATTAAATGACACCAGACAAAAACTCCAATACCGAGAAAGATATGAAAAGAAGTGGCAAATGGTAAATATGTGAGTTAATTTTTAAAAGTTCACTTTGCTTTATTGCTCTTAATTTGTTTATAATATCTATAGTTGTTTAAGCCAAACGTAGTATTGTCTTTGGTGTTTATAATATGTGAAGATGCAATATATATGTATATATATTGTGATATATAATCACTATAGCTTGAAATTCAGGGGCATTTGGACCTATATGGTTTCATTACTACATAAACTAGTCTTAACTAAAATTAAATGTTAAAAGTTAAGGATATATATATATATATATATATATATATACACAGTATATATTTTAATCTTTAGTTCAACTACTAAAAATTTGAGACAAGACATAGATCTAAAATGTCAACAGGAAAATCAAAATAGATTTCTCATATCTTTAAATAGTCCCCAAAAAAGCAGAAAATATATAACAGAGGGTGAAAAACAATGGAGACAAATTTAAAAAATAATAAAATAATAGACCTAAACACATATCAATCATTAGATTTGATATTAGTGGAGTAACAGTTCAATGAAAAGGTAAAGATGAACAGAATGGGGAAAAAAAAGTTAATGTTAATCAGTCTAAAATAAATGATCTAACGGTATTACCAGTGAGAGCAAAGCTATTTCATAATAATAAAAAATGATCAATGTTTGAAAAAGACAAAATAATAAAAATATGTATGTTTTTAATATAGCACCAACATACAGAAGTTCAAATAAATAAAATAAAAGTAACAAATGGGTAAATATACGGAGTTGAAAATTTTTTTATTCTTATTTTAGCAATCGACAAATCAACTAGTGTTGGGAGGGTGAGCCCTTAACCTGTGGAATCTGATACTATGTTTGTGTAGATCATGTCAGAATTGAGATTAATTCTCAGACACCCTGCTGGTACCTGAGAATTGCATGTTGGTGTGGGGAAGCCCCCTCAAATACACAATGGAAATTGTGTTAAGGACCCAATTTTCTATTTCTATTTCTATGCAATTACTTAAAGCATATACAATAATTAGAACTTGTCCATTTTAAGAAATGAAATGAAGATAATTCCCATAACTCAATGTCATTATTGCACATATGAGAGAGCAGTTAAGAATGTGGGCTCTCAAGTAGGATGGACTTAAATAAAATCCCAGCTCTTCCTCTTCCTACTTATACGGTCTTGGGTGTATTCCTTACTCTCTCGAGATCCTTCACGTTATGAAAATGGAGATAATGAAAGTAGATAAGTTATAGAGTTAAGCAATATATTAACATCAAAGAATTGGAGCTGTCACTGTATAATTATCAAAATCAGGAGCCAAATATGCTTTGCATTTCAGTAAATGGATTTTGATTTGGAAAGTGCAGCTGAATAAAACTTGGAATGAACACAAGGGGCCTTTTAACACCATTGAAGTCACTGGAGATTTATCCTGCAAAGCTATAGAGATCAGATCTGAAAAGTTCAAATCTTTACACCAAAGCTGAACCCCTACGGTTCAGGAGACTTTGCCTGGAAATACATATGCCTGAGTAGAGTTTTCAATTTGTTCCTTGTTTGAAATTCGTACAGTTTCTCCTCCATTGCACCCAAATGTTTCATATATCCTTCCCAGGTTGACAACGAATATTGATTCGGACATGAGAGAGTTCTGTCTAGAGAGGTCAGAGGGGTTTATAATAGTTTTCTTCGTTTTGATACAGTCTGCTTTCAAATGTCATTTAAGCTGCTTGCTTTTCTGGGCACTACATACAAAAATTTATCTATGGCCAGCAAGAGGGTCTGAAAAAAAAAAGATGTGTTGAGACCACCTGCCTCCTGATGGAACTGAAATTCGAAGTGGTTTCTTACTTCGGGTTGACCTTTCAATCAAGTACAATCCAGTTTTTCAATAACTTGCCCAAGAATTTCTTAGTGTTTTCACTAAGTTTTTCCAAGCTGACAAAATTCAGAACATTCTTAAAATTTATCTCATTGAAGATGTGTACCTAAGATATTCCTGTCGATACTAATCAGAATATCTTTAATGAAATAAATTTTAAGAACATTTTTCTTTTCTAGTGGCTTCTTATTATAATGAACCCTCCAGAAAAAAAAAAAATTCAACCTCACAAGTAAAAAGAATAAATGTGTTCAAACTGTTGACCAATAAATTCTCTTAAAGTAGCATGTGAAACAGATGAAAAGAAGAAATATACAATATTTATTCCTTATTTAAATAAACTTGTTTAACAAAATCCCAAAGCCAGAGAATTCATTGTTCATCTTATAAAACTATGTGTTTATACTAAAAGATTATTTACCAAAGAGGTTGAGCATTGTGCCCTCATAACCGGTGAATTCCCCAAGACTGCTGGTAAAAGCATAAATGTCCCAAGCTTAGTTATGATCAGGACATAGACCAGTGTTTCTCAGTGTCAATATGAATTACTGTTATTAGATTTATTTGGAGAACTTATTAAAAATACAGTGTTGTGGAGCTTGTCCCAGTCCATCTAAATCAGAATTTCTAAGAATGGTTATTTGTATTTTTGCCAAAATCATCAAATGATGGTGATGAAAACCAAAGCATGAGAGCTTCTGTTTGAGGAGAGTTGATGGTTGACATGGAGTTTGGGACCTCAGAAACCACTTACCTACATAATGGAAGGCTAAAAAAAGAGGTTTTAGATTTTTCTCAATAGATAGATGTCCTAAATTTCAACCAACACCTCATAGCCTGAAAAGAAAATGTATCTAATATCATTAGGCAATTATGGATAAAATCTTCAATAAAATTGGGGTATAAAATAATTAAAACATTAATAATGCTAATTTGTGAACTCCCAAAATAAAGCCAAAAATGAAGGGAACAGAGGTCTGGAAATTTAGAGGTGGAAGGTAACCACAGCATAAGAATGTTTCTTATGATATATAAAAACATCAGAAAGTTTTCATAAAGTTGCTATAAAATATTCCTTATATTCCAGCATCCAGCTTGGCACATCTTAGCCATCAGGAAATGGCAGTAATGAATATGGCAGCTCTGTTTCACTTACACTGGCAGAGATTGAAGTGTATGTAAAAATTCCCTTTTTTTTTAACTATAAATAATTTCAAAGTTATTTACTATGTGATCTGCAATATATTCTACACCCAGAGTAGAGGAACCACAATCAATATAGAGAGCAAATTATGAATTGCAGATGGACATAAGCATTACTTCATAATGCTGCTGGTGATTCCAGAAACCACATGAGCGATGATTGCATGCTTCTGGCTGTTATTTGAATGTGATTTGCTCTTATAAAATCCTGCAAGATATTGCCCAGAGACTACAAGTAGTGTCGGGCAAGTTAAGGCTAAGATATTTCTAATAGCAGCTCACACGTGTTAATAAGAGACCTAAGAATAAAATCTGCCCTTATAAATTGAGAAGCATTTATATTCCATTTCAATATGCAATATACATTCATGTTAATTAGTATCAATATGGTACATTCATTGAAGAAAGCAAAGTGATAGTTTACTAAGAATTTATGAAATCTCAGTTCTTAGTAAATGAAAAGGGTATCAAATCACCATGCTGAATGACTTAGGGAAAGTTTATCTCCTGCACCAGTAATGTACTCTGTTCCATCATAGATTTCACAGGCATAACTGATTAGCGTCTCACCGAGAACTGTGAGAATTATTCAAAAGAACTAGAAGAGCAAAAACAAGATGATGTGAGAAAGTCATAGAAAGAACAGTTTATTGTAGTTAGGGACTTGGCATCCTAGAGCTCATAAAATGAAAAAAAAAAATCCATTGTCTTTTCTCTCAGCTCAGTGAGAGGGATACTTTATCAAACATTTCTGCAAGTAGGACATCCCACTGATTTTATCTTATTAAACAAGGAATAAAACACATTGCTTTATTAGAGTTGTTTCAAGAATGCTTCATAGCTGAGGTCTCTCAACATAGAAATCAAAGAAGTGAAAAAAAATCACAACAGCTGTATCTTCACAAAATATACATATAATTGGCTATAATTATTGTAGAGCTGAAAGACCATTGGTAGAAATATGACTAAATCATATACCAAAGTCAGTGAACTATTTAACTTTCCTATAACCATCCTCTCATGATATCCTGGTGATAGAATAATTTATTTCTCATTACATAATAACATGATAATCGTGGGAAGATGACTTAAAGGAATTTTAAGAGTTCTTAGTGAATCATGTGCTCTATCTGCGTGACTTTTTAACCAGCACTTACTGCAGGAAACCCATATCTCAATCATCCTTTTATTCTGCAGGGTTGCAAGTGTGAGATAAAGCAAGAATCGATTCAGTCCCATTTCCTTTTTTAAAAAAAAGATTTATTTATTTATGTATACAAGAGCTGGGGTGTAAGCTAGAGGCTATGGGAGTGGTGAGAGGATTCACCAGAGACAGAGTGGGGAGCAGAACAGATTGGCTGAAATACACTGCTAAGGGGAGCAGCAGGCGAAACAGGAGAGGTCTGCTGTACCTTGTGAGAAGCTCCTGGCCAAGGATCGAACTTGTGTCCATTTCTTCCTGAAGAAATGAGATGGAGCTTTGAGCAGGAGGAACCTATTATATGGGCCTGTGTGCTTGTCTAAAAACCTTGGGGCAACAGTAGAGCATGAATCTAGGGTGAACCGACTCACTCTTAGGGTGCGGCTGCCCTGTGTTTCCTGGGTCCCTGGTCCTGCTCAGCCATTCTCTTCCCCTACCACATGGGAAGGCTTGAAGTCATGTGTGAGGACTCCCATTTCCCATTATTTAAGTTCATCCAGAACAGACTTTTTTCAATTCAGCATATAAAAATATAATACAATTAAAAGAAAAATAGTTAAGTTCATACTTTTCACCTATGTGCCCCTAGGTTTGGGGTAGTAATGGGGGTTAGGCAATAAATATTTCACTAGTAGGACTGACAACAAAATGTGCTTAGACTATAGACTCAGAGGGGCTCCCTGATGATGCAATGGGTTAAGTCTCAGCACTATGAAGCTCTCCGCAGACACTGCAGCACGAGTTCGATCCCCGGCCAGGGAGCTTCCCACATAGCACAGCAGACCTCTCCTGCCTTACCCGCTGCCCCCCCTCAGCAGTGTACTTCAGTAGATCCACCTGTTCTGCCCCCCACTCTATCTCTGGTGAATCCTCTCACCCCCCACACCTCTGGCCTGCACACCATGTCATGTATGCATAAATAAATAAATCTTTAAAAAAATAATATAGACTCAAGAGTAGAAGAGTCATTGTCAATAGCGTGAAGGTAGGCAAAATAGGAGAGGTGCATCTTTAATTTATAAGATGAATAAGGTCTAAGGACCGAATGTATAGCATAGTAACTATAGTTGACAACACTGCCAGGATCTAATAAGTATTAACTAAACATTTTAAAGGAATGTAAGCTCTCAATCAGACAAATCTTGAACCCCTTCTATCAATTACTATGAGAGATATAATTTGTACATTAACTTCTTTGGACATAGTTTTTTTTTAACTCTGCATTTATATTTTTTATTATAAAATAATAGACATGGCTGTAACTATATCTTTTAATGAGGTCACATTGGTTTACATCACTGTTTGTTTTAGACCTATAGGGTCTCTCCCCCCTCAGGTGTTGTTACCGCAAGGCACCCAACACCTAGACACCCATAGTCCACCACCATATCCCATTATGCTCCCTTTCCACCTTGCTTTCACCCCTCTCCCTTCCCCATCGCTCTGGTAACCTCAGTTCTATAGTCAGCTTTCAAGGGTTAGTTCTTAGTTTGACTTTATATGACTCATTGTTTAGTTTCTTTATATTCCACTAAAAGTGACACAATCCAGTATTTTTCTTTCTCCTTCTGACTTATTTTGCTAAGAACAATCCCCTCCAGCTCCAGCCACGTTACTGCAAATGACAAGGTTTATCTTTTTGATAGCTGAGTAGTATTCCATTGTAGAAATACACATCTTCCTGATACAGTCATCTGTATTTGGGTACATAATTTGATTGTATAGCTTGACTATTATAAATAGTGCAGCAGTGAACATGGGAGTATGTGTTTCCCTTCAAATTAGTGACTCTGTATTCTTCAGGTTGATACCTAGGAGTGGAAATGCTGGGTGGTATGGCAGATACATTTTTAATCTTTTGAGAAACTGCCATACTGTTTTCAACAGGGACTGGACCAGTCTATATTCCCACCAACAGTATAAGAATGTTCCTTTTTCTCCACATGAATACCTGCAGGTTATTTTTGTTCCTTTTCATTCAGCATAGTAATAATAATTCCAAAGTTCGTATGACCTTTAGAAAATCATAAAGCTATACTACTTAGTGATGCTGTAGTGGAGCAGAGAATTCTCTGTACTCCCCTTTCGGAGACAAGAATTAATTTTTCTGCATCTCAGAACTCAAAGGTTTTATTTCAAGTTGTCTTGTATTTTGGCCTAATATTCTTTTCAACTTCACTGTGATGTTTGAAAACAATAAATATATGTCCAGGGCACAAAGGAAATTATTTTTTGCCCCTCTGGGTTCCTCTCAAGCTAGAGGAGTAATCAAAATAGCATCAGACAGTTTAACCAAGAGAAAAGAGTCAATTTAATAACGATGATGTAGAGCATTCATATGGTTATAAATTATGAAGAATAATGGAGCAAACCAGAAATAGTTATCCTATATTTTGGGGTGTGGGGCATCAAGATGGGGTGACTTCACAAGACAGACAAGGTAATCCTATCCTTACCACAAGAGTAAAAATGAGGTTCTTAGAAAATTTCACTGATAAGCATAGAGAAGTAGGTAAGACATCTAAACTATATTCTTCTAGGTTTTAAAAGGGGGATCAGTACTTTCTTGATTAGGAAAGGGCAAAAAAAAATTTTAAAGAGCTATTTATTTATGCATACAAGAGCTGGGGTGTAGGCCAGAGGTGTGGGGCATGAGAGGATTCACCAGAGACAGAGTGGGGAGCAGAACAGGCAGATTGACTGGAACACACTGCTGAGGGGAGCAGCGGGTGCATCAGGAGAGGTCTGCTGCGCCTTGTTGGAATCTCCCTGGCGGGGGATCAATCTCATGCTGAAGTGGCTGTGGATAGCTTCATAGTGCTGAGACTTAACCCCTGCACCGCCAGGGAGGTCCCAGGAAAGGGCAGAAATTTAAGCCATACTGATCTCTGCTTCAGTAAGGGAAGAGTGGAGGACTTAGAAAAGAACAGAAGCTTCTCCTAGGCTTCAGAGCTCTCACTTCTCCAAACCCAAATTACATTCGAAAGTGATGGTAATAGAGGCTGGGAGACTCTCAGAGCTTTCATTGATCTCTAGTTGTCCTAACAGGGTGACAGGAAGCCTCTCTGGGCAAATTGAGAAAGACTTCTCTGACCGTTCTGGGGAGATTGACCACACAATGTCAACCACTTATGGTAATGACAGTAAGACACATAAAAAGTTGCTAAAATCTTAAACTAGGATTATGTTCATGACAAAACATTCATTTACTAGGTGAAGAGAGATGTTCCCCAAGCAAAAAATTAGAGTTTAACACACTGAGTGCTTAGGACAGAGCTTTGGGTGGCTTTCTCTCCTCCTTGGGTATGTCAACACCAATTGACAGGGGACCCTGGTAAACAGGGTAGGTTCAGGCGTTCACAAAATGAAAGTAGTATGATTGTGGAGATAAAATGCTTTATCTCATACTGCCAAACAAAAACAAACTTATAGACTGTAAGACTAAATGTAAAGTGAGAAATTCTGAGAGTTAAGGTAGTGTTAATCTTCCCCTTTGCTCATAGCTTTTTATAAAACAAAGAACAATCAAGATGAGTGAGAAAAGGTACACAGTAACCAAAGGGTTATTCCAGGTGGAAGCAGATGTTTAAAAAATTGTGAATGAACAACAATGTAAAAATATATCAATACAAATAAAAATAAATTGTGGAAACAATACCATTGTAAATATCTCAAGGATACTTTTCTGTCCTTTTCTCCTCTCCCTGCCTCCCTTCCCACCTCTTATGCCAACATCTTTATCAGCTTTTGTTTTCATTCTGAATAACAATAACCAGGGAAGAATAGTGAAAATGACTATGTAAATGCAAAAATGTCCATTTTTGACCAGAGGTGACATTACTCTCCACATTCCAACTGGATTTGATTCAAAAGCAAGAGTAGAGGGAGAAAAAAAGCTTAATTGAAATATAAAATGAGGGAAGGATATAAATTGTGCCTTTTCCTTTCAACAAGGACTTTTTTTACATTTTCTAAATCAAAAGAGCTAGTTTTACTGCAAACAAGCTGTTGCTGTTTTTGCCCAACCAGAATGTAAAGCAAAGCTGAGCAGAAGTTGCTTTCTGTATGAAATATGGTAGATTGGAAAATGTTTACAGTACAAAGGCATATTCTGAAACTACCATTATGTAGATTGACTTAAACTAGAGTTAAGAAACCTAAATTCTTCTCTATTCTGCTACTAACATTGACTTAGAATCTTACACTTTACTAACTTATCACCTTATTTACAAGTTAGTCATCCTTTAACGCCTCGTTAGCTCTGCCAGGCCATGAACAAAGAAAGACAGCTCCTAAGAGTGTGATGTGTGGTTGAGACATCATTGGCACTGAGGATATCAGTGTTCACACTTCAGTCCGGTCATTTACTAGCTGCATAGTCTTAGACACACCTATCCCTCAGGTCTTCAGCTGCAAAGTTAGCAAGTGTTATAAGGAATTAATTATATGCAGATTTCTTTAAAAAAAAAAGTGAACTGACATGACTTGCCAGGAACTTGTTAAGCATTTGAAAAAACAATGATCAAAAAATGCAGTCTTTGCCCCACAAACTTAAATTCTAATAAACAAAGAAGTAAACAACAGTTTTCATGACATGATATGTGTAACGAGTGAAATAAAGGGAATGATACATGTCAGGAGGCAGGGGAAATTTTCCCCACCTAATGTCGGTTCTTCTAAGGCTGGATCAACAAACAACTTAATTTCAGATGACTGAGTGAGAGAGTTAAAATTTCCTAAAACACAGTTGGAAAATTCCTGTGACTGTACATTCTAAAGTAAAATGGGGCAAGTCAGGGGTTTCTATCCTGTGCTATGGGCCCTGGGACATAGAGAAAAGAGGAGGGCATTTACACAGGTCAAGGAGGTGATGACTCGATCTTTAAGGCTAAAATGATGAGAGAGGACATGTTCACTCATAAATCCATAACTGAATGGTACCTCCAAATTACATTCTTTTAGGTCTTCAGACCAACGATCACTTTTTCAATTAAGGTTAGAACATATAAACAATGGAATACTATTCAGCATTCAAAGAAGATAAACACATGCAATTTGCAGTGACATGGATGGAATTAGAAAGGATCATACTCAGTGAAATAAGCCAGAAAGAAAGAGAAAAATATCGAATGGTTTCACTTATAACAGGACTGTAAGGAAACCAAATAGGAAAGAGACACTCAGCGGGTGAAGGGGGGGAGGGGGAGAGGGGAAGGTAAGGGCACAAAATGGAGTAGAAAAGAACACAGGGGACCACAGAAACGGATCACGGGTGAATTGGTGGTGGGTTACCCAAGGGGAATACAATATGTAAAAGATATAAATAACAGTAAAAATATATATATTTTTTAAAAAGGCTAGAACAAAGAGATAAGGGCGAAAGAAAAAGCTTGAATGATCTTATTTCTAAATACCAAGGTGACAAGTATTTGAAAAAGCCTCTCTGAACTTCTTGTGAAGAACCTATATGATCCCTTTGGGGATACTGGTCCAACATACGTATAAGAGTGACTAATGAGGGGGACATTGCAGATGGCATAGTCAGAGATGAATCTAAAAGGAGAAAGTTGAGATGACTTAAATGGACTGAGAAAGCCAGACAAGTCTAGACTCTAGCAGAGCATACTATGCAGATCAGAAGATACAAAGGCCCTAAGGCTTATAGAGCTTCAAATTTAAACATTATACACACACACACACACACACACACACACACACACACACACACACCAGAGCAAAGTAATAAAACAAATACTTGGTATGATCCAAGAATGAGGCATGGTGGTATAAATTTGGACTAGATAGAGCTGATCTTAAAGATTATGTGGAAGCTTCTAACCCCCTTTTTCCTTCTCCATCCTGCATTGCGCCCAGGAGACTAATAAAAGGATCATTTTTGGTTGTGTTTAGCTGGTAGTAGCAAGAACTCAAAAGACAGGGAGAATGATGTAGGGATGTTTAGTCTTGTAAATGCTTTCCAGATGAATTTCTATGTGATGTGAAAACAGTACCTTTACTATAAAATTTCCTCAAACAACCCAGAACAAATGTGACATCTCTTTCTTGCCAGGACCTAACTAATGTGTAAAGCAGAATAAGAATTTGGGAGTTAATTCTAAAGAATCCAATATATGTAACATGGTTCATATACATGAAGTACTTTGTATACACCAATCCTTGTTATGATTATCTTGTCAAGAAAAAATGACTGGCTCAACAATACATTTAAATATTTCACTAAGAGTATCAGATTTGGGCCTCCCTGATGGCGCAAAAGGTTAAGCACAGCATTATAAAGCTATGCATAGCCACTGCAGCAGGAGTTTGATCCCCAGCCAGGGAGATTCCCACATGGCACAGCAGATCTCTTCTGCCTTGCCCGCTGCTCCCCTCAGCAGTGTATTTCAGTCGATCTGCCTTTTCTGCTCCCCACTCTCTCTGGTGAATCCTCTCACCTCCTCTGGCCTACACCCCAGTTTGTAGCATAAATAAATCTTTTAAAAAAAAGAGTATCAGATCTGCCCTGAATCACCTTCTTTTATGACCTTTTGGCCAATGTCCAACAGTGGCCAGGTCAAGAGGTATATTTGTGATGTGCACAATTTGAACAGGTACAAGTAGATCTGAACATTCAGCTTTGCTCCCAAGCCCTCACAATCATGTGAAAATGCAGAATGAAATATATTGCAAATAGTGACATTAACCAAGGCACTCTGGACAGGTAAAGAAAAGGTATAATTCCATGTTTTAAAAAAAAAAGTGAGATGATTACGGGAACTTATATAAAGATGTAAAATAAATGATAAGTAATACCCTGATAAACCATATAAACAGAAAAAAGAGCCATCAATTAACTTAAAATCTGGAAGGCATTCACAGAAAAGACAAATAGAATGTTTGGATTTATTACATCTAAGCATTGCTTGCAATAAAGCACTAAATTCTTATTTCTTCTTCCAAAAAGAGGATATATTGAAATTTTCAAGGTAAAACATCAGATCTCCATCTGTTTTGTTCTTTTGATAAATAAATGATCTTTCTCCCTAGACTACTTAGATAAAATTTCTGGTTCCTTCACTGTAAGATGTAAATAGGAAGACATTTAATCAAAATTTTGGTTTTATAGAAACAGATTATATGTGGATACTATTTTCTGTGGTCCTAGCAACCCTTTCTCACTGAATTGCCTCCAAGATTAAAAATTTTATGTTTACACAGGCAAACTGCAGCAAAGTTTTGAACAGGTATCTGTAATTTTTATCAATAAAAGCAATCAGAATTAGGAAACTTATCTCAAGTATCTCTTCATTCCATCTAAGTTTTGGTCATTAAATTTTAGTCATTTTTGTTAATGATTACAGCAAAATCATCGGCTAGTGACATGAAAGTTTGAAAATCTTCTTGTAATTGCCAATAAGGAGTAGTTTAACAATGTTCACCCATATGATTACTTAGTCTGAAATAAATATGGTGTAAAATTATACTGTAGAGTCAAATTATGTATATTGTTTTTTGTGTTTGTTTGTTGTTTTTTTTTTTACAGACTCCCAATTCAGGCCTGGTCATTCTTCCTACTTCTCTCAAGAGAGGAATATTTTTACTTGTAAAATAAAATCTTCATGTGCAATGAATTCAGTGACACCAGTGAACAAAGCCATTGGAATCTTATGTCAAATGCTAAGTATAGAAAGGAGTTTCCAGGGGAGAGTAGCTGGTTTAAGCAGTGGTAGAAGAGGAGATAAGCTTGAAGTTATATTGCCCAGCAGAGAGTCAAGGTTATGTAGGCACAAACTTTTCAGTAAATCACTTTGTTTTAGTATCATGAATGTTGACTGAAGTTACAGAGAATAACAAATACTTCCTCCTCATTTCTACCAGAATCTGTTTATAAAATCTCCTCCATTAAGTTATTAATGACTGATCTTCATACACATTCTGATTATTTGCTCATTTTTCATGCATTCATCTATTCAACAGTTATCTATACAATTTCTATTAAGTATTAGAAGTAATTCTAAACAAAAGGGCAGGACAGTTTACTAAACAGACGTGTTCATATTAATAACCATGAAGAGTATTAACCTCTAACTAGCTAAGCTAAACAATGCAACCAATGTTTTTCAGTTACATCAGGATTATGCAGAAAAGATGAAAAAGTGAAGCATCACATTTACCAAATTTTTATTAAACCTGGCATTTATACTAAGTGTACAGAAGACCATTAAAGCAAAAGGAACAGAGAATGCCATGATATTAATATCAAGTTTGACCTATTGTAAAATTCATCTTACCTGGGAGGTTAAATCAATTGTAGCACTGCAGGGAGAGAGTCTTCATTTATACCAACAGAACTTGACAGGGTATTTTTCTGAGCAAGGCCAGTAGTATACATGCATTGCTTGCAGCAGATGAGCTTATTTCATGTCTCTGCTAGAATGCACTGAATAGAAACCCTTTTCATTCTTCTCTAAACACTTTCCAAAGTACTTGGATTCTTTAACTTTTAAAAATCTACTTCATTTCTTTTCAAGGCACTTACAGCATTTAGGGTTAACTTTTCAGCAAATGACAATCCTTAATGACCCACTTTCTAAAGGGAAAGTTAGAAAAAAAAACTCCCAACAAATCCTCAAAGTACAAAAGCAATGACACTTCTAAAGTAAGCTCTGTCAGCTCCATGGTATCCTTAATACTCACAGATCTCTTCTGTGTATGGATTTAACAACTGTGCTTTAATCTGCTTAAGGTCTAGTATTCATATCTCCCACCATTCCTTTGATAAAACTACATAAGCTTATGGAGACAGGGCTGTCCCTGAGATTGTAAATTAAGGAGTTCCTAATCAAAAGAAAATAAAGAAGAGATGGGACATTGGCAATGGTTTTTAATAGCAATTCTGAGCACTGCTTTAAGTCAGACATCCAGTATTAGGAAAGAAAAAAATAAACATTCCACTTTCCATTCCAGGTATAGACACCAGGAAGAAGAGCTTGAGGAGCATGAAAAAGACAGTGATTCCTCTATCCAATGTCTAGTTCCAGCCAGAGCAGGATACCTTAAGCAGCCTCTGCCCTTGCTTAGAACTGCTTTTCCTCTCACATTATGTCCACCATAATCTTATCTTTGATTTCTGTTTCCCTCATTCTCATAGTGTCCCAATCAGACTAATATCAATTGAGTGAATATGTTTTACATACTGGAAAATATTCCCATTGATAAAAACAAGGTCAAGGGGACAAATGCCATTGTCTCTGAAGAGCAGTAGGTCATTACACTTGCCAAAAGGCTCAAGTTGGAAGAAAAGAGAGTGATGCCTACTTGTCTTCAATCTTTTAAAAGTCAACATGGCTGTTCAACTCTGCCTCTACTTCCCAGAAACTCCCCATTCAGGAAGTCAGGTTCATGGCCTGCTGGGAGTTGTAATCAGATGTCAGAGGTTCAACAACGTAGTCAGGGAGTCCAGGGACTCCCATATAGAGATCTGATCTGTAATAAGACAAAATTGCTTATAAATATTAATATTATCACCTGCCATCACCATTAGCAGGCTTATACTACTAAAAAGGAAAAACTACCTCAGAAAATTGATTTTATGGTATGAAATGTTGAGCTCCTGAAGTAGATTTTACTTAATGCTATTTACAACATAAGTAAAGGAATGAAACAAATGTGTCGGAATAAATGAAAATACTCCTTTTTATTGAAACACTTCTTTGAGGATCTGTTAAGTAGAAAGTTTCTTTTATAAATTATATTATTAAATTATTTTACTTTTAAAAAGTCTTTGAGATTTTTTTCCCTAAAAACTTTGTACTTCCCTTATGTAATGGGCTTGAAACAATTAAATAGCAATACATGATTCTGCCTGCTGTGCTAATCTCACCACCAAGAGCAGAAGCATCTCTGAAGTGGAGCTTTGTGTAATGAGCAGAAGGAAAAAAATGGAGAAGCAACAGTCTTTCAGACAATATGGTTTTGTCAGAAGACGGTTTTTCATTTCTTTTCTGGAAGCAAGAAGAGTTGTACAACCCAGCCATCACCAAAGACAGAGTTCCTTCAGGAAATTCAAAGAGAATTACATGGATAAATCCTAAAGACTGTTCTACACAAATCGGTGCAAGAGCAATAAGCTGGGAAATAGTAAAAATGAGAGTTCTGGATACAGAGTTGATGGTTCCCTGTAGTTAAAGAAGAATTCACTTTAATGATAGACTTACAATAACAGACAAAAAAAAAAAAGATCACATCTGTTTTAATCTCAGGAAATGACCCATCCAGGATGGAACTCAAAGTGAATACTGAGGACTAGGAGCAGAAAGACCTAGACCCAAGCATAAAGCATAACCAAAGAAGAATTTTAAGACAAAGACAGAAGTAAAAGGGTCCTCCCTGGTGGTGCAATAGGTTAAGTCTCAGCACTATGAAGCTATCCAGAGTCACTGCAGCACGAGTTCAATATCCATCCAGGGAGATTCCCACATGGCGCAGCAGACCTCTCCTACCTCAATTCTGCACTTCAGTAGATCTGCCTGTTCTGCTCCCCACTCTGTCTCTGGTGAATCCTCTCACCATCCCATATCTTTGGCCTACACCCCAGCTTGTATGCATAAATACATAAATACTTAAAAAAAAATACAGCAGTAACAGATTGAACTCTCCTGTTGGATACATATTCCACTTCCCAAATTGTCAGTGGAATGGCCAAAGATTAAAAGGAAATGGGGACAAATGTATATCATCACAATGAATTTTTTTTAAAAAAGGGGAAAAGGAGGGGTACACTTGCCAGAAGCTTCAGGAATCTCCACTATACAGATTTTGTAAGCTCATCTGAAGCAAGAGCCAGTAATAGGTAACAAATGCAAAAGAGAGGGCAGCCTGGGGAATAAATGGATGAAACTCAAATAGAATGTTAATTCACAGCCAGGCATCAACCGACAAAACCCAACCTCAAAAGACACTTTGGAAAAGTAATCAATATAGAGTTTATTTTGCACAACCACTACCAAAATTTGAAAACCCCATAGAATGAAACTCTTAAAGGTGCTCAGATCACCCCAAGATCCTCAGAACTGGCCTCTCTGGGTTACCCATTTTAACATATATTTTATAATGAGTTGAGTACAACTGAGGTCTTAGAAGCCAAAGAGAGGCTCTGACCTTTCCCGTAATGAAAGCAGCAATCGCTACTCCCTCAAATACCTAGAAGAATGAAGGTTGGGTGTATTATGCAGGTGTAGGGTTATTTGAAGAAATGTTCCCTCCACTCGAGAAACCTTTACTTATTAAGAATGAAGTCATTCCCTCCTCCTCATGTGAAGTTCCTTCCTCTTTCTGTGGTGCCTTAGGCACCCACCACATTACTTAGCTCAGAATTTAAATACTTGTTCTCCCCTGTTGAATGCAGGATCTACATAATCAGTGAGACTCCCCAGCACATAGTAAATTAATCTTTTCCTTCTGTCAACCCATCTGATGTTGTTGGGTGACTCAGCCTAGTCAAAAAGGACCCAAAGGAGTGGGGGAGATTTCCCCTGTGCCCCTGCACAATCTTGTCATGTTTCTGGGGTAGCAGTCTCCCCATCCTCACAAACATCCTCAATTCTAATATGGGGAGAAAAAAATAAATGAAACAAACTCATGCTTTCCCTGTCTCCAAACCCAAAAATTTTAAATGGTGTCCCATATAACCTCAGCAGGATGTATTCACTTCTCCACTGTAAAACAAACCTGTGTCTTCTGTAAGGGTAAACAGACAGAGAAACGTTTTAACACTAAAACATGTTTTAATATATTAAACTATAAACATGTTTAAGTTTGTTCATAAACATACACAACTATCTGAAGTGCCAGAGATAACTTCTCCACTTATGAAACAAACTTCCTGAGAGAAAAAGAAAAACTTTGAAAACCTCTCAATTTTAATATCCGTAAAATTGGAAAGAGCAGTACATCTGTACAACAGAACAGTCTGAGAGAAGATGCTTCCAGATGGAAATTATGTTTCCAAATATTAATCCATGGAAGCAGCGAGTAGCAAATTAGATGCTGCAAAAAGTAGAAATGTGACTAGCCTACCCCAATCACACAGACTGTAGAAGAAAGTGGCAAAGGAATCAATATGGTAAGTCAGAAGGTAATAAGAAGATGGGATATTGATCCAGGAGTTCTCCTAGTTCATAATAAGAATTCCCAAAGCAACAATTTGATGGAGAAGAGTTCACTGTGGAAATAGGAGAAGCAGCAAAGAAAATAAAAATGAAGATATGTTGATTGAGCTGAAGAGAGCTGAGTCTTTCAGTGAAAAAGTTGCCTGGATTCTGGCAAAAAATAATGAGTAGTAAAAGACAAAAACTGATCTTGAATTGTAAGAGTAAAGGAAAAATAAATAAGCCATCTGGGAGAAAACCAGGCAGCACCGAAAAAGAGAAAACCATTTCAACAGCAATCTTATCCTCCACAATGCTATATTTCAAAAGTAAACTATTCAACATCTATAGAGTTCAGATGACAATCAGGAAATCTTTGTCCAACCAAGCAACCGTCCATGTTTGGAGACAACAATGAAATTCTCCTAAGAAATTAGAAATTGTCCCCATATGTGTTATGGTTTCTTGAATGAGATGTTAAACTCTGGAAGTCTGACTGTAGAATTGAAGCCACTGGAGTGGATGGTTGGGAGCAGGAAAACAAAGTGAAAGAGAACTCAATAGAGCCCAATGGGGGCTCACTGGGTAGTGATGTGGTATTGTAAAATAGATCTGAAGAGGTGTGAGCCTCTACCCCCAAATCTTATACAGTGTAGTAAAACCATTATTACCTAAATAAAAATAATATAATAAATAATATATTAATAAGTTGATTGATTTGAAGAAAAATAAAAATTACATGTTAGAGTCATCTCTGAAATAAATCAAAACAAAAGGATTTTTGGTGCACAATAGATTCTATTATTACATGAATGGTCAGTAATGTAGCCAAAAATGGCAGCACAATATAAATCTCTAAATATGCATGATTTAATTTAAAAACAGTGTTGAGAGATCTGAAAAAGGAGAGAGAAGAAAAAAGAAAGGTGGAAAGGAAAGAGTACTTATTCTATCATTTGTCTATAGTCAATTCATTTAAAAAATAGACTTTAGTACATTTCAAATTAGTTTTAAAATAATAATATAAAAGTAGACTATCTAAATTATTATAAAAGCAGGAAGAGAGGTAAAAGAAAATTTGTAGGTAAAATCTTCAGAAATACTTTTGTAAGCAAGGATTCAAAGATTAACCCTACAACCATATCACAATCATTCATGTATTTTTGTCAGTTTTTCCTTATACTATAATTAAGTATACAGTCTAATACAATGAATCTATTTCATTGAACAGTGCTGATGGAGTCATTCCCAACAAATCTTCCACAGTAAATATTGGCCGTCAACTTGACATTCATCCTTTACTCCCATACAGCACTGTAGTTCAGAAGACACCGTCTCAACCCCCCCTAACCCAGTACCAGGATTGGATCCTTTTTAGTTTAACCTAAATAGTCTCTTCATTCCTGCAACCATAGTTAGATTCTGAAATGGTGAAATTCAGAATAGGTAGAAGGATTCTTGTGTAGAATTATAGAAGAGAAGTAATGGACACCTTCCTCTGAATGCTGTCACAAAATGTCTTCACACTGAAAAATCCTTTTCAGTAGCAAACAGCAGAGACAAAATGTCAAGAAAAAGGCAGGAGCAGGACACAACAGTCCCTACACTGTTACAGTTCTGAACTTCTAGTTACATGAGCTAACAAACGTTCTCAACATTTAAGTGATTTTCAAATGAGTTTTTGAAGCAACCTCCTGACTTAAAGAAGGTATTTGTGCAAGATCTCTCTGACAAAAATAAATAACATATACAAGTTAACCCAAAAAAAGTCAAAAAAAATGAGCCGAAGGTTTGAATAGACGCTTTTGCCAAAAAAGCATACATATTTTCTACAAGCACATTTAAAAATGCCTGCTATCATTTATTACTAGGAAAATGCAAATAAAACCTCAGTGAAAATGGCCTGTATCAAAAAGACTCAAAACAAGTTTTGGCAAGGGTGTAGAAGAAAAAGAACTCTAATTCATCTTTGGTAGAAATATAAATTAGTACAGTTTCCATGAAAAAATAGTATGATAATTCCTTAAAAAATTAAAAGCAAATATCACATGATCCAGCAATACCAGTCCTAAGTATTTATCCAAAGAATATGAAAACACTAATTCTAAAAGATCCCTATGTTTACAGCCACCTTGTGAATATAATCTATATTGTGAATACAGTAGCTCAGGCATGAAAACAACCTTATTTCCATCAAGGGCTGTGCATCAGCCAGTTGTGGTAGAGATATACAATGAATGGGACACCACTCGCTATTCAAAAAGATGAGGTGAAATTTCGCCTTTTGCAACAGTATAGGCAGAAGGTGAAAGACAAATATGGATGGTTTTGTTCATTTGTGGATTATAAATAAAAAGCAACAAAACAATGCCTATACTTGAGAGAAATATGGTTACCAAAGGGGAAGAGAAAGGCAGGTGGAAGCTAGGAATTGAGGGCATGATTTAATAGCATGAATGCACTAGAACTTTGGTGGTGGGTGAAGTACATAGACATAGGAGACATAAAGTTGCGTAATAAACCAATGCTAAGTCAATAAAATTACAGTTTAAAAAAAAAAGACTAAGTTTTCTTTTAATTATTCCTGAAAACATCCTCATGGATACTAACTCCTGTTGCCCTTTTAAAGTCTAAAAGTCAAAGAAAACCTTATGAATGTCTAAAAACTCTTGATATGTTGAATCCAATCAAGGGTGTTTTCATCAAACTATGGCCCAATGGGTAAGCAATGAGCATTTGTCAATTGAGTGGAATAGGCTTAAAATTTGCTTAAGCTTTGAGTTTTTGCAGAAATTGACAATTTCCTTACCATGTTACTATGAGAACACCATCGAGACTTTTAACTTCTCGGAAATACACAGCTCATAGAATTCTTTTCATGGATGGTAAATCCCTTGAAATGTTCTACTTTTTATAGTGAGACAGACCAGTTTGAAATAATAAAAGTAAGAAGGGATAAACACAGGTTAAGTCAATCTTTGAAAACCAAGGGCAAACGAAAAACAATGTAATTAGTTAATATATTGTAGGGGGAAGCTAGATCAAGTGGGGGAGGTTGTAGTTTTCTTTAGTTTCTGAAAAAAAAATTTAGTTATCAAAACTAAGGTATGTGTTTCCTTGCATTTTAAATATGATGATATTTTTGGTTTTCATTATTCTAAGAGCCACATTCCCCAGCCGCAAAGTAATAATTTCAGGAATTGTTTTTCAGATTATTTTGACCAAAGCAGGCTTATTGGGGGACACACTCATGCTTGTCTATCATACACAAGGGGACCGACTTCCAGACTCTTCCTCGAGCCTATCTGGGCAGGAATCAGCGAGTTTCACCCACCTAATAAATATACCCAAGATGGCAGGTCTTGCTAGATCCTGAAATGCCCAGCTAGGGAAGTGCCCCTGATGGAAATTACCCTTGCTGTGCTCTGCGTTCATTTTGTTTTGTTTTGTTTAATCCAGGAAATTTAGAAAACAGAACCAAATAATGAGGAAGAACTCATGTAAATCATGTATAGCAAGGAGAAAATGACACTGAAGCAGAATAAAGAAAACCTGAATTTATAGCCCAGGAATACCTACCTTGTTCTCTCAAAAGAAGCTACAAAATTTCTCTTAAGTTTCAATACTCAGGCTTTGTTGAGAGTCAAATGCAACAAATGGAGTTATTAAATCACATTTCTTCCTCCTGTTAAATGACTTCAATCCCTGATGTGTTGGTGTTTGAAACATTTGAATTAAGGTTAGTCTCTTCCTTCCTCACAGTCTCATTATTTCTCTGTTAAGCTGCTGCCTATATCCTCAAGTAATTTGTGTATGGGCGATTTTAAGTGTTCAAATTACTCACTAAGGGATTCTGATGCACTGACTTTGCTCCGTGATTATAGTCTCTGTAAATACAGGAATTCGTATCCAATAGTCTCGCAAGGATTTTCCCAGCCTCACCATTCTATGATTCCGGAAAATAAAAGTCTTTGAAGCTTGGAAATAGACTGTGAATTTTACCCCCGAGAATGAAGGAAGTAGCGATACAGTAGGTTTCCCGGAGAGAACCTCACTTGTATAGTTTCCAAACTGTTATGGATGCTCTCGAGACTCCACAATACTCAGGAATGTACAAAGCAAAGAATAAAATAATTGTGAATGTGGTCAAGTGTGTATGACTACTTCCTGAAGTGGCTAATATTCAGCATATAATTTCTCCAGCGGAAGCACCAAAGGTATTACAGGAGGTAACACAAGGAGCCTTACGTGAATACAATCTGCATTCTGCCAGCTTTGAGTTTTTTAACAAGACCTTTTACAATGCAGGGGTGTGGAGAATTGACAGATTTTGCACATTTTAGTGCTTTTTCACAATGTTGGCTATGTTCAGCAGAATATAAGCCTTCATATTTAAAAGATGTTTTCTAGCTTATCCCACTGTGCAAATCAGTACATTAAGCAAGCCTAGCAGAAAACCATAAGCAGGCAGACAGAAAAGCTGTGAGACACTTTCCTATCAAATGTGATGGGAAATAAGATTTAAATATTGGTTTGCCCACCAGTGTATGAACCAGAAATCACAGCCAGTGACAGAGAAAAAAAATCACCCAGCAAGGTCAACAGAAACACACAGAAGGTTGTAAAATTTGAAAAGAACTCACTTAAATATTTCA
This sequence comes from Scalopus aquaticus, assembly GCA_004024925.1. Lineage (NCBI taxonomy): Eukaryota > Metazoa > Chordata > Mammalia > Eulipotyphla > Talpidae > Scalopus > Scalopus aquaticus. The sequence goes on along the minus strand of PVIJ01000582.1, from coordinate 29,663 downwards.
GACTACAGCATTTAGCGTATGGCATTAAATATATTGCATGAACATACCTTATTAATATAGGATAAACTACTACGACAAGTAAATCCACATGGGCTCTGTTTCTTGGCCCCATAGTCCAAGCCGGCGATCCTTCTCGAGACCAGAACCCCAGACTCTGTGACTCCAGGACCCTGGCATTTGGGTCTGCCTCTTTTTTTTTTTTTTTAAAGATTTATTTTTTTATTTTATACATACAAACTGGGGTACAGGCCAGAGGTGTGGGGTGGCGAGAGGGTTCACCAGAGACAGAGTGGGGAGCAGAACAGGCAGATCAGAAATATACTGCTGAGGGGAGCAGCGGGCGAGGCAGGAGAGGTCTGCCACGCCATGTGGGATTCTCCCCGGCCGGGCGTCGAACTCGCGTCGCCGCTGCCGACAGCTCCACAGCGCAGCGCTTAACCGCTGCGCCACCAGGGAGGCCCGGGTCTGCCTCTTGTAGGCAGTTCATATCTAGGGTTAAGGGGGAGAAAAGAGCAGGATAAAGACTCCCACCTAGAAGCAGAATCCTTCCACCAAGAACTCAACATAAGACCGCATTTCTGGAAGCCATAGTCTTATCCAGGGCCCCGGAAGAAAGGAGAAGGAACTCGGTACTCAACCAATTATAGAAATGTAAGCGGATAGCCAATATTCATCACATACCCAAAAATCCATGTTCATACGAACGTTCTAAAGAACTTCATTGTTGGAATATTTTTAAGACCTCGAAAGAAAGTTAAATTAATCATGATACAAAGCAAAGTGGTAAGATAATTAGAATAGATCATTTGGCTATCTTATCAAAATAAGCCATTTGAGAACACAAGCGGTAACAAATTTCAGGATGCTGATTTTGTGGCATGAAGGCACCATCGCCCAAATATGGTATCGATGTGAATTAAAATAAGCCAAAGACGAATGTCTCTGAATAGATATTGAAAATAGAAATAGAAAATAGAGACCAAAAAAAAGAATTTTTAAAGATCTGAATGGGAGCCCTTTTATTAAAAATCTGAGATTAGGGCCTCCCTGGTGGCGCAGCAGTTAAGCGCTGGGCTGTGGAGCTGTCGGCGGCAGCAGCGATGCGAGTTCGACGCCCAACCAGGGAGAATCCCACATGGTGCGGCAGACCTCTCCTGCCTCGCCCACTGCTCCCCTGAGCAGTGTATTTCTGATCTGCCTGTTCTGCTCCCCACTCTGTCTCTGGTGAAGCCTCTCACCACTCCACACCTCTGGCCTGTACCCCAGCTGTATGTATAAATAAATAAATCTTTAAAAAAAAAATCTGAGATTAAATAATAACCTCCTGATAGTCTAATTTCTCTTTTTTAAATACACACTGACCAGATTTCCACCTAACCACTCTTAGGGGTTCTGTGATGAACTTAAAATGAAACAAAATAGAGAAAGCATTTTGAAATACTGTAAGACAATACACATTCAAATAAGGTCAATCTTTTCTTATACTCAGGTTTTAAAATTCCTTAAGAACAAGTAAAACTGTATGGTCTATTCAGTCAATATTTTATTTAATAAAATCTTTCAGTAATAATTGGCCTCATGGTGACTGTTTTCATTGCACTATTTCTGGGTTACTAATTAAACAAGTATTTTTCTACTTGTCTTGTTTATTTTACTATCTTAAGGTTTTTTGAACAGAAAGTACAGATAAGATTTTTTAAAGATGTATTTATTTTTTTATGCATAGAAGAACTGGGGTGTAGGCCAGAGATTGGTGGGTGAGAGGATTCACCAGAGACAGAGTGGGGAGCAGAACAGGCAGATCCTCTGAAATACACTGCTGAGGGGAGCAGCAGATGAGACAGGAGAGGCCTGCTGTCCCAGATGGGTCAGCTCCCTGGCAGGGGATGGAACTCTGGCAGAAGCAGTAATAGCCTGATAGCACTGAGACTTAACCCTTACACCACCAGGGAGCCTCTCCACCCCACCCCCACATATTGGATTTATTCTTTGTGTTAAAACAAAAATATTCATTTTTTACACTGTACCTCCATCACTAAAATGTTTCTAACCCCATGTTTGTGTGTGTGTGTATGTATATAATTTATACATAATTTACAATTTATATTCTTTTCTTGTTGAGTTGGTGTGTAGTTACGAAATTTAAAGCCTAAACATTTATAGAATGCAAAAATGATATATATTTTAAATAAATTGATTATGTTAAGAGCACAGGAAATGTTTTGTCTTTGCTTAAAATTCTTTAAAATATTTTAATAACTTACATACGAATTTATTTTTAAAAAAGAATTTATATTGACTCACTAATATTTTAGTGAGAGCTGTGTGATTAATTTTGCTTGCTTCAGCACTTTAAGATCCAGCTATTTAAAGGTATTCTAAATCCAGTTTATTTTTATAGTGGTATTAACGTATGTCAAAATTGGAAAAGATATTTCATAGAACTGTAATATGCATACATATTCTTTCATATGATTCATTGCTAGTGGGAGTGGATGACAATTCATATTTTAAAAGTCATAATGTTACCTAATTATTGAGTTACTAGAAGATCTGAATAGATAATTGTGTGTAGCAGGGAGGGGTTGTTTTGCTTTGCTTTGCTTTCTTAGTGTCAGAATTGGGTTTGGAAAGAACTTTCACTTGGACTAAGAGATGCTAATAGCACTGAATATGTAATTTGTTGCCTTTCCTGGCATTTTAGTATGACCTTTGTCTGCAGTTTGTTCAGGAGAATCATTTATCTTGTTCATTTAGAGAGGATTTACTAAGTTAAAACTGAATATTTCCATTTAATGAAGTACAGAGAAATTACAATTCAGTACACAATTATTTACTTTCATATACTGAGAGTAAACGAGCCATCGAAAGCACCTCCGTCCATGCACTGTTAGATGTCCAACATGCAGACTCCATCACCCCGGGTAACTCACAGAGGACAGTACCAGAGTCAGTCCATAGAGTAAATATTCCTGGGTTTATTCCTTTCTTGCAAATTTTAAACAAAAATCAATAAAATTCGGGTCCTCCCTGGTGGCGCAGCAGTTAAGCGCTGCACTGTGGAGCTGTCAGCACTGACGCCGCGAGTTCGACACCTGGCACGGGGAGATTCCCACATGGCACGGCAGACCTCTTCTGCCTCAGTGGCTGCTCCCCTCAGCAGTGTATTTTCCTCAATAAGCCTGTTCTGCTTCCGGATCTGTCTCTGGTGAACCCTCTCGCCACCCCACGCCTCTGGACTATACCCCAGCTTGTATGCATAAATAAATAAATCTTTTTAAAAAATCAGTAAAATTCGAAGTGTACCACAATGGGCTGTATTGCACAACTCGGGATGTGTGCACACTCATTGTGAGATACTAGCAGAGGAGTGTACAGATTATCCGGTTTCCTTTCTGGCACAGCGTCTCATTGGCAGGTCTGGAATGGGGCGGGGCTTCTGCATCTTTACTTCCCATGTGCTACCAGACTGTTGGTCCATAAACCTTGTGTTAGGGTGCAAGAACTTAAAAAAAAAAATTGCTTGACAGGATTGATTACAGATGACAAACTTACTGGGCAGACTGATAGCAAACACATTCTTAGTCTGTGATCTATTCACATAAGTTTAATAAAGGGGGGGAGAGAGAGAACCAAGAACAGGAAAAGAAATAACCAATCTTTTGTCTGACATTTTCTTGAAATGTAGCTACATACTGCAACTTCCTGGACCTTTGGACGTTTTATACAATGTGCTCAGCAGAGGTAAGATTCCACATGCTTCTAGAGTTGCTCATGATTGTAGCTAAATTCAGTAGCAGTGGAACAGACAAGCTAGAATCATGGAAGAGTTCATAGCCTTCTTGGTCACATGGTACTTACTCTTGTTCTGGATCAGCAATGTGATGAGTACATCTGATGGTGATTTTGAAAAATGATATAGGACAATGGAGTCAATAATGCCTGATCTTAACTGCCTACATGCTGGTATGTTGGGAGTTTGTCATTGCTTCCTCCTAAACTCAAGGTAGCTAATAATTTCTTAGCTGCCTCAAAACCCTCCAAAATATTTTAGTATAAACTGGGAAAAATCTGGGGTAGAGAAGGTAGAGAGAGATTATTTCCAAGTGTTGCATAGAATAGTAAAAATAAAACAAATTCAAAGTAAGCCTGTTTTTCTATGCATTCTTAAAATACATGCTAATCACTCTGAATTTAGTATGCATGCTAAAAATTAGTCAACCTTGGCAAAGGGACTCCTAATGTTTACACAAATATACTAATGAGAAGAAAAACTTGACAACAGTCAATTTTATTTTTAAAAAGTGTATAAGAATGGAGAGCATATAAAGCATAAAGAACAGGAAATAGAGTAAAATATCTACTTGTTGGATGTTTGAAAAACAATAAGAATTTCTGGTCTTTTTCCTACACTCAAAAAAAAAATCATAGTTGAAGATTATGTCACATATAAATAGTTCAAATGTAAGCATTCAACCAGCTGAGTGCTTTTATAATTCTGCAACCCAAATTTCTTAATGATAAAAAGCTTTTCACATGATATTTTAATAAAATTCCAAGTAAATTGTTTCAGCTTTTATTATAAGAGAAAAAAAAAACTAGACCCAAAAACAATTCTTTCTAAAATAACTAAATATGCATGCCAGTTTCAAAGGAACTTTTAGTAACATATTCATCCCTGAGGTCTGTTTAAATGTTAGGGAGCTTAGACATACACTTGCACATATGCATGCCCTCTTTTCTTGCAAAAAATATTATATGAAAAATAAAACTACTTTCCAAAATGCTTCCTTTTGATGTTCTAAAGAAATACTTGGCTTTATTCCCTGAATAAATGTTAGCAGCACAGAAGATCCACCATTGTGAAATCATAATGAAGGGTGCTAAAAAAAAATCCCTTCAAAAATAAATCATGTCAAGATTCAAGAACAAAAGTGAATAGAATGATTGGATGAAAACTAAGCAACTCCTGTCCCCATTACAATATTGATAAAAAACTTGCAGGTATTTCTTCTTCCAAGAGCCTCCTAAAGGTTAAAAGTAATCTGCTGTAGCTTTTTTAAATGTATTATTCCAACATGGGGCAAAAGAAAGAACATCCATTTTCCATCTCATAGGTTTTGGACACTGTGCAAATGTCCAAGGTACAGATCTCATGTGACACCTTCCAAAATGGAGGATAGAGGTAGACTGTTCCCATTGATAGAGAAGAAAGGTGAGCTTCAGAAAAATCAAGCCATTATGTGAGTATCAGAGAGCTAGTAAGTGACAGGTGAAGTCTCACTGTAGTGTCCATGCTTTTTCACTGATAGAGCAAGACCAGATGCCTTTGGTCTGTGGGCCAAAGGAATCAGGAAGAAGTTCCTCTAACAGTCACACCACTAGTTCTGTTCAACTAGGCAGTACAAAGGATGAGTGTGAGGACTTAATCCTTTCCACATTCTGACCCTCTCCTCCCCAACATTTACACACATGTACACACACAAACGAAAAAGGCCTGACATTGAAAAGAACAAAAATAAAGTCATTTGATATAGAATGAAAAATAAAATGTGTTCCATTCTTCATCTACAGTAAAGGCTGTGCTACTAAATGAGGCAGGGAGAGAAGAGATAAAGTTCTTTTAAGGGTAGAATTTGTTAGTTTAGCATTCTCCAGTGTTTCTTTATGTCTTTTCTCCCCCATCTGTCTCTCCCTGTGTCATTTCTTTCACCAAGATCCTATCTTCTAAACTGATGAATGCTGGGCCTCCCGGGTGGCACAGAGGTTAGGCACTGTGCTATGGAGCTGTCGGCAGCAGCGACAAGAGTTTGAGGCCCAGCTGGGGAGATTCCCACATGGCACGGCAGACCTCTCCTGCCTCGCCCACTGCTCCCCTCAGCAGTGTGTTTCCGTCGATCTGCCTGTTCTGCTCCCCATTCTGTCTCTGGTGAACCCTCTCGCCCCCCACCCTCTGCTCTGTAGTCCCACTTATATGCATAAATAAATAAATCTTTGAAAAGAAAAAAAAAGATATTTAAAAAATAATAATAAATAAATTGATGAACGCTGAAATAGGATTTTCTTAAAAGTAAAAATCACCCATCTGCAACTCCTGTTATTTTTTTTCAAAAATTCATTTATTTATGTATAGGCCAGAGGTGCAGGGAATGAGAGAATTCATTAGAGACAGAATGGGGAGCAGAACAGGTGGATCTACTGAAATACACTACTGAGGGGAGCAACAGGTCAGACAGGAGAGGTCTGCTGCGCCATGTGGGAAGCTCCCTGGCCGGGGATTGAACTCATGCTGCAGTGATTGCCATAGCATCATAGTGTTGCGATTTAACCCCTTGCAACATCAAGGAGGCCCTGCAACTCTTGTTATTTTGATACTCCCACTGTCCCTCTCCTTGTTGATGTCCACCTCCAACTTCCACTTACAGTCATCCACCCATGTCAAGTGATATCCTTGGCATCAACACTCAAAGCAAGGGGTTTGGTGTGAAAAAAGATTTCAGTTGCTAGAGTAAGCCTTCTCTGACATCTCAGTCCATTAGTCCTTCCCTTCCATCAACTTCAATCTTCTCCTTAGATCCCATGAGCCATAATTTTAGTAAGATTCTTCACTATACCATAAAGTCCTTCCTCCTCCCTCTATTTTTATTTTATCCATTTAAAAAATTCCAGTTGCAGTTGGTCCCTGCTTGCTTGCTCTCTTTGCCCCGATGCTAAATAAAGAAGGGGCAATAAATAAAAACCACGCCATGCACTTAAACTTTGGATGCTGCTTTTTTTCCCCATCTTCTCATTAATTGAGACTATGGAGATTATGTTTTCCCCTGTTACATATTCAAGCTCTCTGACTTTTAACTTTTAAATGACTTTTAAACACAACACATCTCTCTCATCTTACAGTGAAACTTCCACAAAAACTGTATTTCCCCTACTTCTGTGTCCCTCTTCTATACTTGATAGTCACATTTTCTTGGAAAACTTGTTTTTACCCCCGACTTCATTTTCTCAACTTTCTGTCACTTTGCACTTACCCGTATATCATCCCCACTACTCACCCAGTAGCTTTATCCAAGGACACCAGTAAGTGTTTTGGTAAATGCCATTTTAATACCATTTAGCCCAATCTGTCTCCATCTTAAATATCTTTCTTCCTGGCTTTCTGTGTCTCCCCAGCAATCTTAATTTTCTGGCTTTTCTGAATCCTCCTCCTCTCTCAGTCATTAATGCATTTCCTTCTGACTCCTAATAGGCTATCTTTTTTCTCCCTCCATATCTTCTCCCTAGGCATTTCATGCATGTATATACAATTAAAATCACTTACAATAGGCCTATTTCACCCCAATTTTTCAATTGTAAGATGCTTACTTTTCTATATTTTAACATTTTTGAAATGAGAGTGGATCTTGTTTGTCATGGCATTCCATAAAAGTGGCTATAATTTTCTCTTTCTTAGTAACATATAAAAGAGTATTATTTAATCAGGATTTCTTGATTCAGTGAAATAAAGTATTTCTAGCCTTCATCCTTCTTTGAAAAATCAGACCCAGCCATGTACTCATTATTAACACTTGAATTCTTCAAACGGCAGTACCACAAAGCCATCCAGAGGACAATGTATTGAATTCTACATGAGTGGTGTTTTCTAGAATTATGCAATATGGTGGCCTTGGCAAACATATTTCAAATTCAGCACATTAATAACTGAACTCAACATACCTACTTCCTCCCCAATCTCTGGGCTCCTCTGAAATCTACTCTTCCTATGTTCCAGCTTCAGGTTTTTATTGAACATCATTTATTGTATTTATTAAATGAGTTTTAAGCTTTCAGGTCTCTGTTACTCTCTCTAATATTAACTTACAATTATGCCTGCATTTAACTTTTTGTTATTTGTTTTAGTGGCTTGAGTTTTTTAATTTTACATTTCTGTATTTTTATAATTTATAATTTTAAATGTAAATAAGTTAAACTAACTTCAAAGAGCAATGAGAAAAGTTAAATTTTTATAGTAAAGTTACTAAATGATCATTATTTTAAAATTATTTTAATCAATTCCATTTGTTTGCTATTGTTTCTACATAGACTGCTGTTTTGCCACTATGAATGAGTATCTTGCCTTTAATCCCATAATAGTGAAGGTGATCTTTTATGTCAGGAATTTAATATTTTGATGATGACTAGCAAGTGTTATTCTGCTATGTCTACACCCCTAGGTCTTTATTTCAATTAGTATAATAAGCTCATTAAATTAAGACATCTATTATGGTGCCAGCATTCATGTAACAGACAGAAAAATGTCTCATGTGGGTCAATTGGAATCATTTTGTTAAATTAACATTGCAGCCTTTTGTAAGAGGGTCTTAGTAGATACTGTTATTAACGGAGATAGGGCACAAATTGAAATGAGGTTTTTATGTGTTACATGCTCTGAGAAGACTTTCAATTGACAAATCAGTGTAGAAGGCAGCTGAGCTTTCTAAATATACCTTATTCATGTACCCATAGAGCCATTTGCCAGTTTGCACACTATTAAGCATTGTTTCTATTTACCTCGCTCAGTATATAATAAAGCATAGAAATAAGCTTGAAGCAGCTAGAGAAATTCTGAGATTATTTTACTTGAATATTTGAAATTCTATATTCCTGTTAGATCCAAAATAGCCCTGCAAAACTCCCAGTGATGATCTCATGAAGCAACAATAAACTTAAAGCCCTTCAATCTAACCATCTGAGTCCCTACAATATAACACACCCCGATTTTGAGGCTGACACACTTGTTGATGTGTGGGAAGGAGATAATCACCAGTGCTGGGGGTCCAGGGGAGGGACTTGGGGAGTCCTGTTTCACAAATAGTCATTTCTTAACATATATTTCTCTGTTTTGGGTGGCTTCACTCATCTTTTGCTGCCTGCATTCCCAGTGAGTTGCACCTTAGCGAGAAATCCAGAGGGTCTGGTAAAAGATCAGAGAGCAGAAAACAAAACAACTTGTGAAAGGTTCTTCATTCCAACCACATGTGTACTTTCATGATGCGATTTGTGGGGAAAACTCATATAAAGCTATTAAAACTAAGGCAATTGGGATTATTCCTTTTTTATTTTAGAAGAGGTAGACTTTTAATAACTGCTTTTATCACCAGGTTAAGTCATGCAGTTACAAAGAAGTTAGAAATTTCTGAAAGTATATTATTGTTGGAAAAAAGCTCATTCTTACATAAACATCTAGTACTTCATCTGGACACTGCTGTTTAAAAAGTCCCTGGTCCCTCCCTGGTGGTGCAGGGGTTAAAGTCTCAGCGCTATCAAGCTATCACCAGCCACTGCAGCACGAGTTTGATCCCTGACCAAGGAGCTTCCCACATGGCGCAGCAGACCTCGCCTGTCTCCCTGCTATTCACTTCAACTGTGTACTTCAGTCAATCTGCCTGTTCTGCTCCCCACTCTGCCTCTGGTGAACCCTCTCACTCCCCCACCCCCACCCTGGCCTACATCCCAGCCCTTGTATGCATAAATAAATAAAATAAATCTTTAAAAAAGAAAAAAGGCCCTGGCCAATAACTCTAAACAAAACAGTCAACCAAATGTTTCCAGCCCACTGTGGGATTATTCTTGGTATCTGGCAACCGTGGTGAGCTAACCTTGATGACATAAGAGAGAAGCTGAGCACTGAGACCCCCAGTGGTCTTGGGTTAGATGGACAACCCCATGTCCCACCGCAGTGGACACTGCAGCTCATCGGCATGATGCCCTCAGGACAGTATCCTGACATCTCACCTGGAGACCAAAACTAGGAAGGAGCCATGCTCCACCAGGTAGGGACCCCGCAGCCACCAGTGGGGGAGTCCATGCGTCTTCTGGCAAGGAGACACAAGCTCCTCTGCTTAGGGAGCAAAGAATTGAAAGGTAAACAGGTGATAGTCATCAGTGTTCTCATCATTTGATTTTCCCCTCAATGGTCCTCTAGCACAAGGTGTCCAGTCTGCAGATACAAGCCTCTCAATCCATCAACCTGTCCCTTCTGCAAAGAAGAATCTTGAGTCATTCACCCTCCCCACACATTTATTATTTTTTTAAGATTTCTTTTTATTTAGTTATTTGTACCAAGAACTGCGGTGTAGGCCAGAGGTGTGGGGGATGAGAGGATCACCAGAGACAGAGTGGGGAGAAGAACAGGTGGATCTACTGAAATACACTGTTGAGGGGAGCAGCGGGCGAGGCAGGAGAGGTCTGCTGCGCCATGTGGGTCAGCTCCCTGAACGGGGATCGAACTCATGCCACAGTGTCTGGTGATAGTTTGATAGCGCTTAAATGTTAACCCCTGCTGGATGGCCCCCACAACATGTATTAAAGACCTGCCATGTGTTACATTCTATACTACATGCTGCAGGGATGTTCATATGCAAAACATGTTCTAGAAAAGGTGAAATATTCCATCCCCATATGAACAAAATCTGCAGTAATGTACACATTTATATAGTTCTTTGTCCAAAAAAAGAAAGCTCCAAATTTGTATAGCTATTAACAAAGTGACCAAGTCACTTTACATTTTTGCACTTGATTCTCTGATGATTACAAAATGTCAGGGTTAAAAATAACCGTCCATGGGCCTAAGAGAAGACCACCAGGGGGAGTAAAGAGGAAACAGGAACTAGGGACTTTCCATGAAACTCCAGATAAAGGTGGCCACATACAATGTTTTTCCATTTATATAACATTTTTGAAATGACAGAATTATAGAGATGGAAAGCAAATGGGTGGTCCTCAGAGGTTAGAGGTGTGAGAGAGTGATGAGTACTAGAAAAAGACCGCAACAGGGAGTCCTGGGTGGAGATGGAATAGTTGCTGTATCTTGACTGTGATGGTTTTTACACAAAGCACTAACACGATATGCACATAATGGGCTTGACGTTGTACTGTTGTTATATAAGATGTAGCCATTGGGGAGATGGACTAAAGGTCCATGGAAGCTCTCTATACTATCTTTGTAACTTCCTGTGAATTTTTAATTATTTCAAAATTAAGAGTTAACCCCTAGGCCACCAGGGAGGCCCTTAGGTCTCAGCGCTACCACTAAGACAGCCCTCCACAGCAGCCTGAGTTCGTTGCCCAGCCAGGGAGCTGACCCACATGGCGCAGCAGACCTCTCCTGTTTCTCCCGCTGCTCTCCCCAACAGTGTATTTCAGTAGATCTTCCTGTTCTGTTCCCCACTCTGTCCCTGGTAAATCCTCTCTCCACCACTACCACCACTCCCCCCCTCACCCCCACCTCTGACCTACACCCCAGTTCTTCTATGCAAAAATAAATGTAAAAAAAATTAAGAGTTAGAAAAAAAGAAAGTAAGCACTAGAAACCTCCCAGGCAACCATCACTAAAATACTTCTATAGAAACTAAATCTGCTTTCAGTGGTTCCCAAAGCTCATGGCAAACAGACAATCTGTCGTTTTCTCCTCAACACCGGCCAGGGAAATACAACCACAACCATAAACGATTGTACCACATCTGGCCAACTAGTTGGTGTTATATTCTTGTGATTTACTAATATACGACCAGACTAATGTTTAGATGGAAAAGTGAAAAATGTGAAGCCAGCCACTTAACAGCTATCTAAAGATATTGCTTCTAATTTCTATCATGTAGTTTCTGGTTGTTACCTTAGGTAAAATGAGAAATATTTCAATTAAAAATTCAAAAACTTTTCCTCAGAAATTGCTAAAAGTGATATCATTACTGTCATACAAATTAGAATTGACACAAAGAGCTTAAGATATGCAGCAATTTTTCATGCTAATGGACTAAAGTACCTCTTGAGCCTTTCTTATTATCAGTGTCGATGGTTCTATTATTTCTGTTGAGGTAAAATTATCTACATAATGTCATTACTTAAGTCTCCTGTGTATAAGGATAATGGGAAGCGCCTCCATTTTTGAAAATGCTTTATGTTCTGAAAGAATATTAGCATTTTATTTCATATAAGTTCTTAATGGTAACATTTCTAAAACATTAAAATAATTACTCAAAATGGCCCTCTATTCATAATTGCAACAAAATTTATGAAATTATATATTTGAGGAGTATTGTTATCTCTTGTATTTTGCATTGTTAAGATACCAGACATTCTGGTTCACTTCAAATATTCATTGGTTTTATGTACATTGCTTGAATATCTATGATGCAGACATCAGAAGGACATAATGATAAAGTCTATCTTTAAATAAAATGTCCAGTCCAGTCCATAAAATGCTTACACCTGCAATACTGCAACTTAAAATAATCCTGTGACTAGTTCTATCTCATAGTTTACTAGCAGAATTCTGAGCTCACTACAGGATGTGTTCTGTGAGTTAATTTGCATTAGCCATGGCTCTTTAGATCCAACCTCTGATAGCTGTCATAAGTGAAAATTCAGAAATGAAATGAATGCAAGAAAATGAATGCAATATCTCTAATAATCTAATCATTTGTAGCATCTGGCTATGAAGAGTTGGTGGGAGAATAGTAGGATGAATTTTGGCCTCAGGAAAGTCACCTTCTTCAACATATTTGCAAAACCCTGCATCTTAAGTTTTTAAAATGTTCATGCTATGCTTCCTATAAACAGAACAGCAATGGCCATTCTGTTGCCTTTGCTGGAATAGTCTAGAATCACAAAGAGGAAGTGAAAGCCAGTATCATCCCCAAAACACACCACCACTCTCCTCAGGTAGAAGAACAATGTCTCTACATCAACTTGAGAATAACTTTGAGTCATTTGAAACATAATGAAATAGAAATATATTCAGGAAGTGAAAAAGAAAGTGGACAAAACATTTGCACAATTTATGAGAACTGTTTAATGACTGACAAGTAAGCAAGAGTTAGAGTAGACTCCAGCCAGCTAGAAAAACACCAATTCCCCTAGGTGCCCTGCTTGTTACATTGTCTACACTAAGGTTTGCCCCCGCGCAACTCTGTGGTCTCATTTTGGTATCTCCCCTTTCTTTCATGTGTCTATAGTTTTATAGACAGAGATGTGCTAGGCATATACATCTTCTGATATGAAAACTCTGGTTGAATGTTAAAAATTGAGGGCAGTATCATCCATCACTTTTATGAAATGCATTTTGTATATTCAAATATGCTACTCTTCTTTGTTATACTGATGGCTTTGGTTGTCCTTATTGCAGGAGACAGAAGTCTCTGGAACTACAAGCCTGCTTGACTAGATGGCTCCTTCCTTGCACAGGAAAGATTTACACCACAGGAGTCAATTAAATCCCCACACTCTGTTGTCCCCAGGGGCATGATTGAGAATATAGCGAGAAGGAATATGCATTCCCAGTTTTACAACCTTGGCAACAGGTAGCTTAGGTAAGCTGTTGAATGATGCATAAAAGCTCCCAGTTCAAACATTTGCCTGTGTCTCCATACCATGAACACCATGCTGGGGGCTCATCAGTCTGCTTGCACCTTAAGAGAACTCTACAACCACGCAGTGTCCTCAAAGGATATTACACTATGCTCTAAAGCCTAATTAGCAGGCTTCCTTGGTGGTGCAGGGATTAAAGTCTCAGTGCTATCAAACGACCCGCCTCCACTGCTGCATCAGTTCAATTCCCCACCAGGGAGCTAACCCACATGGCACAGCAGACCTCTCCTGTCTCACACACTGCTCCCCTCAGCAGTGTATTTCAGTCAATCTGCCTGTTCTGCTTCCCACTCTGTCTCTGGTGAATCCTCTCACCACCCCCCAACACACACACCTCTCGCCTACACCCCAACTCTTAAATGTATGCATAAATAAATAAATCTTTAAAAAATAAATAAATTTTTTGTTGCAGGTAGGAAAAGACAGGCATAGTAGTACTACTGCAAGAGGGTGGTTCTCAGGAAAGGGGAGTGTCCCAGGACCCCACCCCCACCTCAAGCCAGAGAGATCCAAAGACACCGAGGACTACGAATCCCAGAATGCCATCATCACCGAAGAAAGGATACTGAGGACTGAGGGAGGAGTTAAGGAGGGGTTTTGGGACTTAAAAACCAGACCTAGGGGGTTGGAGAGCCCCTATTTTCCATGGTGTGGATTTGCCGGAGTTTTTCCTGAGTAGGTGATAAGATTCTAGCTCAGCGGAACTGGTAGGACGCATTCATCAATTTATTCTTTCTTTTTGTCTTTCCCTTTTTGTAAATAAACCCATTTATTAATTTTATTGTGTATGTCTACAGTTGAGCCTTTTAAGTACCATTGAAGCACACGGGTGAGAACCCAGACAGGCACCCCACGGGGTTACCCTGTAACACTACCATCACCAGCAGGGGGAGGAAATGTGCCCACTAAGTGCCAGAGACTTTACAAATGTTATCCTACAGTCTTTACAAACATTTCTTTCAGTTGTCCTATTATTTATTGACTTGTAGGAAAAAGACAATTGATAGTGTTGACTAAGAGGATTCTCTACCAATGGGAAAGCTTGGAAGAACATTAATCATGACACATAATCTTCATTCTTACCTCTTGGCAGCAAAGCCTTAACTGCACCAGAGGATTACTGGATGCCGCCATTCCTCACTCCCATCCCTTATACCATGTCTGAACAACCATTTTTAAAGTAGATATTGCTATCCATATTTTCCATGAATGTTTATGTATACCTTCATGTGTGTCACATACTGCCTTCACAAATTACCTGCCTTCAAAGACAAAAGATAGGTGCAGGTGTGTACATCGGCAAGTGAAATTGGATGTGATGATTGATATGAAGTGTGGAGAAAAGGTCACCTGTCTGGCTTAAGGATTTAGAGCAGGTTTCCAAGAGTAATTATTATCTGAACTGACTTGTGAAACATCTCCCCTGGGTATAGCCAGATGAAAGAAAAAAACGTGGCAAGAGCAGTTCAGTCAAGAAATTCCATGTGCAAAAAACATTAATCCAAAAGGACACATGCACGCCTATGTTTATTGCAGCACTATTTACAATAGCTAAGATATGGAAACAACCCAAATGCCCAAAAATTGATGACTGGATCAAGAAGAAGTGGTACATACACACAATGGAATACTATTCAGCAATCAAAAAGGTAAATTAATGCAATTCGCGGCAATATGGATGGAGCTAGATGGAATCATGCTCAGCAAAATAAGCCAGAATGAAAAAGAAAAATACTGAATGGTTCACTTATAGGAGTATAAGGGAGCCAAATAAGCAATCAGGAGGAGAAAATAACACACAACACAAAAACAAAAACAAAAACTAGCAAGGCAACCATAAATAAGAGACATTCTGCAGGGAAGGGGGAGGAAGAGGGACCAAAACTGGGATAAAAGAGCACAAGGAACTATGGTGATTCGGTTCCTTATAAAAGTTGAAGCCAATTCAGACTCAGCCTTGACTCCAAAAATTGTGTTTAGTCCACTTCCATCAAAGCTCAGGACTTTGATGGCAGTAGATGAACACCAAATTGTCTCTCCATCCTTCACAGAGGTTTTAGCCCACACCACTCTGGTTCTTCAAACCATGCTCCCCTTCTCCTGCTGCTCCTCTTAGGAACAAAATAAAGCTCAAACACACCACTAGCAACAGTAACAGAGAGAACATGGTTCTCAAGGTGTTGTTTCTTTTCAACAGCCAAAGATCCCCTGAAGGCTAGTTGAGTTGGCAGCAAAAATATTGCCTGATCTGGAAAATCTGATAGTGAAGACCTCTAGAATGTCACAGCAAACCTCAGCTACACCATTGTTCACCCTACGTGTCCACCCACCCAAGTACAAGGGACAGCAAAGAAATATTTTGGTGAAAGAGTGGGTGCTCATTTAGTACAATGCTATAGTCCTCATGCTTTGAACAATTATTACTTTTGCTCTGAAATACTCATTTGAAAGGATTGCTAAAATCTCAGAGAATAAAAGATGTTTTGCCTAGTGGAAATAGTTTTATGATTCAGTGTTTAGTTAATGCAAATTACCTCCTCGAGACTTACCCCAAATGTTTCAGAGAGGAATCCAAACAATTTTTATTAGGGAATGTCAATATGCAACTAGAATACAAAATGAAGGAACTTACAATAAAGCACTCTTCAGTGCAATCACTTATTTCAGCAGCCGATGGATTCTATTAGAAGAGTCGTTCTGGCACTGGCTTCCAGGTGGAGCATGATTAATCATGACTCCTGCAAGGCGTTAATTCGTCATTAACTGGGTAAATAAATATTTTTACATCTTTAATTTCAATGCCTAAATCAACGAGAAAAAAATTATTTCATTGACTTGGTGGTGAGAAATTTCTTCTGTGGAACTAAAAGCCCATGTCAGCCAGAAAAGAATCCAGGTGCCACATTGAGATCATAGGGCAGGACTGGATTTGAAAGGCAGGAAGCAGAGACTACAGCCCTGACTGGTAGGAAGCAGGCCAGAGCTCCGAGTATCCATGGAGACGAACTCAGAACTCAGGGTTCAGCACTCAGGGGAACTAGGAGTTGTTGTGGTCCATGGGCTTTGATGAGATGGGCATCAAAGGAATAGATGAGTGTTGATGGACTGCAATTTCATGTGACGCAATGTGTCAATAATGGACGGGCATGTGCTGGGCCCAGATGTGGTGAACAGACGTTATTAACTGAATCAAACTTGAGAGGACCAGATGTGCTGCCATCCAGTGTGTGTTGGGGTTGTGGGGGATGGCAGGGGGGCTTTGTGTAGAGGACCATCCGGGGCAGGGCAGCTCCAACTTGAATATGTGTCAGAATGAACAGCTCTACTGGTTAAAAATGCAGCACCCTTGGGCCTCCCTGGTGGTCTAGGGGTTAGTCTCACCACCAAGGCCTGAGTTCAATCCCCGGCCAGGGAGATTCCCACAGGGCGCAGCAGACCACTCCTGTCTCTTCCACTGCTCCCCTCAGCAGTGTATTTCAGTATCCGCCTGTTCTGCTCCCTACTCTGTCTCTGGTGAATCCTCTCACACACCCCACCTACACCCCAGTTCTTCTATGCATAAGTTAATAAATCTTTAAAAATATATAATAATATCTTTGGAGAATGGTTGTTATGAGAATCAAATGCACAAGCTCTGAGCATGGTATCTGGAACATAGACGAGACTGTTATTCTGGATGACTAGATGAATGAGCAAACATTTGGTGGATGAGGAGCTTCCTTAAAATGAATGAATGCTGAAAAGATGACACGCATGGTGGGGTCAGCTTCCAAGTTAGGGACAAATACAATTCTTTATTTTTACTGATGAATTTATTTCCTTTTTCCAATGTGTCTTCCCCCACTAGGAACACAGATATAATCATGTATTATTGTTATCCTGCTTTGCTTTGACTTCCTACCTAGCTGGGGAGCAGTGCATTCAAAACACCATTTAAACCATAGACTCACAGAACCTCGCAGCCTTTGGATTCAGCGCTGTTGAACCATACAGGAAAACTAATTCATTCATTTGGCTTTCATTTTGTATACCTTCCCATCTTCTTCAGTCCTCTTATTAATTTCTAGAGCATGGTCTGTGAGTAGTTCCACAGACGTTCACAATTACGCGAGGCTGTCTTCCATGTTAACTCTTCAAATGGCTTCATTTATAGGCACAGCTGTCTCATCTTGATTTCACTGGGAGCGAGGCAGAACTGGCATTTTCTTTCTCACAGCCCATTTATTTGCAGACACGTGTTGCGGCATACATTAAGTCCAATTTCTGTGGAGTTGTTATTGAGGTGTAGAGCCATGCACAGTTGAACGGCATCGCGCCCTCCAAATGGGACAAAGAAGAATCATGCAGGCAAAAGGACAGGCAGGGGAAAAGGTAAATTTTCCAATCTGCCACATCCATCTCGTGCTGGGGAGCTCCCCAAGCTTTCCAGAGGG
This sequence comes from Scalopus aquaticus, assembly GCA_004024925.1. Taxonomy (NCBI): domain Eukaryota; kingdom Metazoa; phylum Chordata; class Mammalia; order Eulipotyphla; family Talpidae; genus Scalopus; species Scalopus aquaticus. Next base: position 11,826 of record PVIJ01000582.1, on the reverse strand, counting down.
AAGGAAGAAACTGTGACGTGGGGATGAAGGGGTTTTTCTATTTACAAGTCATTGCAGACACATCATTTGGTATTCTCTACTATGACCTGGGTGTTATTAGAGTCTCTATTGTGAAGATCAGGAAATGCAAACACAACAAGGTTATGGAAATTACCCAAAGTCTCCCCAGCAAGCACGCTGCAGAGCAGGGATCAGAAATCTCTCTTATTTTCATTTTGTCATAGTGGGTTCAGGCTGCTATAACAAAATACCCCAGAGGGGGTGGCCTATAAACCACAGACATGTTTTGCTCCCAGCTCTGCTGCCCAGGAAGTCCAAGATCAAGGCGGTAGTGTGTCTGCTTTCTGGTGCGGGTCTCTCTTCCTGGTTCACAGCTGGTGCCTTTCTGCTGTGTCCTCACATGGCTAGTGGGGCACACGGCTCTTGAGACTCTTATAAGGGCATTAATCTCATTCCTGAAGGTGTCACTCTCATGACAGTGCTTCCCAAAGGTCCTACCTCCTCACTCCATTACCTCGGGTGTTAGGCTGTCACCATGTGCATTGGTGGGGAAGGCACATTCAGACCATAGCATTTTTCTAACTTCCAACTCTCAGATTTTTTTCCCAAATGACTCATTTCTCCAAATTCAGACATGCGAGGGAGATGTTTCAGGGCACGTAATATTAAGTGCCTTTACTATTAAAGTGTGTCGATGAAAGTTCTCTCGAGGGTAAGCAGAGTCCTTCAAAGGGGAGGAAGTGAGATGTAGCCAAGGCCCAGGTCATTCTCAGAGTCATCCTGCCTTCTTCCCTTCCCTTCCCATCTCTTCCCGCCCCTTCCCTTCCCTTCTCTATCCTAAATCCTCATAGGACTGGAATTATAATACTTGCTCTTTTGTATCTGGCTTCTATTCAACATAATATGGTAGTTCCAGATGGAGCAGTTAGGTAAGACAAAGAAGTAAAAGGCACCCACATTAGAAAAGGAAGCACCAACTTTATCTCTGTTTGCAAATGACATGACCTTCTGATTCCAATGAACTCCCTTCCTCCTGTTCTGCTCAAAGGCGCTCTTGGGTGAGCTTGGTAATTAACACCAGTCACCATGGGAGAGCCACTTTTCACACAGTCACAGTGACTGTTGTCCCCTTGCTTCTGCTGGGCCAGACATCTGACAGCTCCCTTCTTCTCCCTTGCCCTGCCCTCCCTTCCCTTCCCCTCCCCTCCCCTCCCCTTCACTTCCCTTCCTCTCTCTCTCAGCACACAATTACATACTATTAGATTCAGGGGTACAAAAGGAATCCTTCCTTTGGTTTAACTAATGAGCCTATATTGAAAGAGATTAATAAATTGACACGTCACTAGTACAAAAATGGCACACGACTCTTCTCTTGGCTATTAATCCTAGAGTTTGTCATTTTCCTCATCGGGCATCTAGAGAGAGAAGTTCTAGATGGCAAGGTTGTACCCACTCATTCACGGGATCCCAATCAATACTCTAACCTTCAGCATAATTATTACACTTAATTGTACTCAATCAATCACTGGACCAACTGCTATTCATAAAAATCCCAAAATGAAGGAAATTAGATGTGTGATGGGAGTTCGTTGGGGTATATTGAAAGCCACTTTATCTATGTCCCAAGATACTGTTTCAGTCTCAATATTTTAGTTAATTAAGTTAAATCTACCATGACGTCTATTACCGCTGCCACCCCAGTCCCAGAACCCTCCTCTCCAGCAAACCTAGCTCTTAGGATATTGCACCTATGTGTTCCCCTGAAAAGAGATCCCAAGACAAAGTATTTGGAGCAGTACTTTACTGGGGTAATGATTCCTTAGGGAGCAGAAATAAAGGATAAAGAAGTAAAACAAGGAGGCAAATTCAGTAACCAACACTAAATAAAGTTGGTGCTCAGTGTTTGATTTCCCAGGATCTCCTGGACGCTTAGTAATTAGGTTCCAGAACTGCTAACCTTTGAGAAGAAAGCAGCAAGCATCTATTCATTGCACTTCCTCCCCCATAGGGCAGGAGTGTGTCCGAGGGCATGATCTCCCCCAGCACCCCGGTTACACACATGTGATTGCTCAGCAGGTTCTCAAGACGCCCAGCACCAATTTGCACGACTTTAGAGGAAGGCGGAACACACACACTGTAAAGATACCAGGTAGCATCTGTGCAAACCAGTCAAGTCCTGCCCAGAACTGCTTGTCACTGGCGTGGAGAGTAAAAGAGTGTTATGTCCAATACAGCCCTTGTCTAGGACTGCGCAGCTCTGGGCAGGCCTTCCTTCAAGTTCAAAGCGTCACAAAGGCCTCTTGAAGCTCAGTCCGACCACAGAGTGGGCAGGGACGTGACACCATGATAACACAGCTGCTATCACCATCAATCTTCCTCACTGGGCTTTCATTTCCTTCAACCTTGGGCAGCATTTTGGCAGCTCTAGATTGCTTTTCTGGTTGGATGACCTAAGAACTTTACCCTTTAGAAATCTGAGCCTTTATTTTTCTTGTCCTGGCTGGGTCATGATTACTCAATTGCCTGTTCTCAACTGTCAGTGAACAGAGAAGCACCAAAAGATACCCCAGTGAATGCCAAATTACAGAGCTAGTCCTCCCTCACCTCAGCATTAGCAGCATCTTATCTCCTCATGATAAACAGACTCAAGCCCCGCCCCCACCAGTAAGTAGCTCCGTCTTTGCCCACTAGTCCTGACAGAACCATCCAAGGGTGATAAGTGATGATTTAGCTTCATTCATCAGAACCCCTGACTGCGTGAGCCATCCATGCATCACGCACGCGAGAAGCAGACATTCTATTCTAGAAAAGCCTACGACATGGGGACCTATCTGCTCCCCAAATCACTTGCTGGGTGTAATAGTTAAAAGAACCCTATTTCAATGCCTTGTCCCCCAGGCCTCTGTTTTCTAGCCCAAAGACCATTATATTTTGACTGTATTTGTCTAAAAGCAGAGCATGAAACAAAAACTCATATATCATGACCGAGATGTTTTCATCATCCCAAACTGAAACTCCACACTCACTAAACAAGAGTTTCTCACTGTCCCTCTCCCGTATCCCTTGGGAGGTAATCTTGTTTTCTATCTCTGTGAATTCACTATCCTAAATCCTCATAGGACTAGACTTATACTTGCTCTTTTGTATCTGGCTTCTATTCAACATAGTATGGTAGTTTTAGACGGAGCAGTTAGGTAAGACAAAGAAGTAAAATGCACCCACATTAGAAAAGGAAGCACTAACTTTCTCTCTGTTTGCAGATGACATGACCTTCGAAATGTAGAGAACTATCAAAACTGCACGTACAAAAAAACTACAGAGTGATGATGGTGGCGGAACAATTCAAATGTAGGTGATGGCACTGAAGTGTACATTTTAAATGGTAAATTTTATGTTATGCATTTACTACCTAAACAGGGAAAGAGAAACACAATGTTTTTGGATTGTGGTGTTGTCTTTTTTTGCTGTCTGGAATTGAAATTGAGAAAAATGCCCCAACAGTAACTTTATGCCAAGGAGGGAAGTTCTGAGGACCACACTGGTGCCAGCAGCTGTGTTGGGGGCTACCAATGAAAGTCAGGGCTACGTGAATGCAGAAATGGGAAGAGCATCTTTGGGAGTCAGTAAAACATCCTGGAGGGATCTCATGACAGATATCTCAAGGGAAGGAAGAATTTCCACAGTGTAGGTTGGGAAGGAGATAATTCGTCTTTCCAACTGCAGGAGCAAAGAAAGGCTTTTCCCCCCCACTTCAGCATGACCAAAGGCAGGTGTTGACTGTGTGTGTTGTAAGCATATATTTGTGGTATAAAGTGGCCTATAGTGTTAGCCAATACACTGGCTTTTGTGCCTTAAGAATATTAATACTTTATTCAATTACATTTAGGACATGCTTTGCATAAGCTGCTAAGAAAATTTTCCTTTTTATGATCATTAACTAGCTGAGAAAGAAGTAGAAGCCAGCAGCTACAGGAAATACTTGTCACTTGGGAAGAATTACCTAATGAAACCCAGAGTCTCCCCATTCCCATTCAAGCTCTTCTGATAGCATTTTCCTGAACTTCAAGTTCATCCAGCAGACTTAAGGAACCTAAAACTGTTGACAATTGCAAGTCCTGTTGACAATTGCAACAAAAAATAACTAGTAACTTGAAATCCTCTAAAAGCTCCAATCTTTAGAAACAAAGATATTTATTACAAAATATAACTTTAATTAAATCACATATATCAAACTATTCTAGCCTGTATTTCATATTGATAGCCTTTTTATTAGCAACACAAAAAATGTTTCCCCCAATGCCTCATTTTTTTTTCCAGGTCTTTAATCTGTCTTTCAATGTCTTCAATGAATCTAAAGCCCTGTCATCATTCCATGTTGGGTTGCCAAGCATCCTTGTAACGCCATTGCCAATAGTCTTGTACAAAGCACATACCTTTATGCTTCTTTCTTCTAAGCAAGCTCATTCTTTCATAGTACACAAATGAAAACTCAGTCTAACTCATCAGATTTCTCACATGGAATCAAGTTAGAAAGTACAGTCTCACTGATGAAATTCATATGGAACCACAAAAAACCCCGCATAGCCAAAGCCCTACTAACTAAAAAGAAATAAAATGGAGGAATTTCACTCCCTGATTTCAAATTATACTACAGAGCCATAATAACTAAGACAGCATGGTACTGGAACAAAAACAGACAGAAAGACCAATGGAACCGAATAGAATACCCAGAATTAAAGCCACATATCTATGAACAACTAATCTTTGACAAAGGAGCAAAGAAAATGCAGTGGAACAAGGACAGTCTGTTCAATAAATGGTGCTGGGAAAACTGGACGCCACATGCAAAAAAATGAAGCTAGACTACTACCTCACACCCTGCACAAAAGTCAACTCAAAATGGATAAAAGACCTGGATGTAAGACCTGAAACCATAAAATGTATAGAAGAAAATGTAGGCAAAACTCTACAGGACATACATCTCAGCAAAATCTTGAAAGATACATCCCTCAAAGAGAAGGAAGTGAAAGACAAGATAACCAGATGGGATTACATCAAAATAAAAAGCTTCTGTACAGCAAAAGAGACATCAACCAAAACTAGCAGACACCCTACCAACTGGGAAAAGATTTTTGCACACAATACATCTTATAAAGGACTGATAACAAAAATTAACAAGGAACTCACACAACTCAACAAAAACAAAGCCAATAACCCAGTCAAAAATGGGCAGAAGAGCTCTAAAAGCACTTCTCCAAAGAAGAAAAGCAAATGGCCAACAGATACATGAAAAAATGCTCAACATCACTTATAATCAAGGAAATGCAAATCAAAACCACTATGAGATATCACCTCACACCTGAGAGGATGGCACATATTAAAAATACAGGCAACAACAAATGCTGGAAAGGATGTGGAGAAAAAGGAACTCTTCTACACTGCTGGTGGGAATGTGAACTGGTCCAACTACTATGGAAAGCTGTATGACGATTCTTCAAACTGCTCAACATGGAGCTCCCATACGACCCAGCAATACCACTACTGGGAATTTACCCAAAGGACACAAAAACACTAATCCGAAAGGATACATGCACCCGTATGTTCATTGCGGCACTATTCACAATAGCAAAGGTATGGAAGCAACCCAGATGTCCAAAAATAGATGACTGGATCCAGAAGATGTGGTACATATACACAATGGAGTACTATTCAGCATGGAAAGAAGATAAACACATGCAATT